>JALDNG010003311.1:7500-28163 GCA_024349245.1 Neodontobutis hainanensis | reverse complement strand
ATGAGCCTTATGGGTGGCAGAGTTAGCGTGCATGCTTTCGGGAGAAAAGCTGCTCCATTGTGCATTCTCCTTTTATATTTATTCATATTTACTTATCTCGTGGCCACGACTTAGCTTATCTCATGGCCACGAGACGTAGCGTATCTTGTGGCCACGACTTAGTTACATATATATATATATTTTTTTACATAGTGAGACCAGAGGGGCTCCGTAGGATGGATATATCAAATTAGCCATAAATATCTCCACAGCCCCCATGAGTCGCATTGGAGTGACGTCAACTCCCCCTTGGACTGATTGGCTAGAGGAGAAGCTGTCAATCTAGAACTTGTGGGCCAATGGTGACGCTGAAGCCTGCCCTCATTTACATGAAACTCTAACTGCAACTTTTAGAAACGCAAGCGCAGAACATGGAAACAAGAGCAAAGGGGGAAAGACCACAAGCACACAAAAAAATAACACGTGAGCAGGAAACATGATTTGGTTTGCAATTTGGAAAATTTTTAACTCTTGTTTCAGTTTTGTGCAATATAATTTTAAATGTGTTTAAATTTTTGATTCACGCTTATTATTTTTTGATCCATGACGCGTTGTTTGTTATTTAAAAAAATGCATTTGTTTTTCGGTTTTGTGCGTTATTATTTTACATGTGCTTTTAATTTTTTATTTTTGCTTATTATTTTTCGATCTGTGACTGCAATACATTTGGCGGAAAATAATCCCATAGTTTTGAATAATCAGCAAAGTATAAAAACAATGAAACCGCTCTGGTGTCCGCTCAACTGGCGGCCATGTTAACTAGCTGCGTTAACGTGGCTTCCTTGTTTCCAACCGTCGTCTGCCGTTTTTCTAGATAACATTCCTCTTGTAAACCCCTTGAAATTAAATGCAAACAACAGGGTACCAGACTAACTTTGTTGTACAGAATAGGAAAAGAGACAGGCCAAGCTACAAGTTACCCCCAATTTACACCATAGGCATCTAACGAGCGCATGCATACACTTAAAGAGTAACTAAACCCTAAAACAACTTTTTTAGTTAATGATCTGTAAGAATGGGGCTTTATTAGTGCTGTTCATTGATTTGAGTAAAAGTTTTGATATTTGAGTATAAAGTATATTAATTCTACAATAGATGGTGTAAAACCGTCTGAGTGCTGCCCTCTTCAGGTTGAACAGTGGTTACTGCAGTTGTATTTTTCTATTTGAAGTTGCTTCTTCGAATGACTTAAGCAGGCTTTTTAGGGATTGTGCAGTTTTTGCGAGTTGTGGCTCGAGATGTTTGGGTCTCATCATATACTCAAGAGGAAAAGGTGTGCAGTTCCAGCTACCATCCAGATGAAAGTGAGCGCACCATGAACTGTATAAGGTAATGGGTTTAGTCCCATTTTTATTTTTATAGTGCAATTACTCATTTTAAAATACTATAACCCAAGAATACATGAGGTGTGTGATAATCTATAATTTTATTGTCATTCAGATGGTAATTTAAGCACTAATTCTTCACTCCCTACATTGTTCTACAGTAATTAACAGTGTTACAGCCACTGAACAGGTGGGTTAAGTGTCTTGCCCAAGGACACAACGACAGAATAAACTGTGGGGAGAGTGGGAACCACCTACCTTCCGGTTGAAAGACGACTGCTCTACCCACTGAGCTACTGCCGCCCGTGTTGTGTTTGACAACTGTAAAAAGCCTGGAAGGGATGCTATGACTATTCTACCTGCCTGGCTATAGCCGTCTGTCATCTACTCCCCTCTGTCCTGACTGTGCAAGATGGTTAGCACACCCAAGGTTTCACCAACACCACCTGCTTCTGGTGAGGAGGCACTGCCCAAGGATGTAGGGGTTAGGAGCTACTACTTTCAATTTAATATGATTAATGATTTTTTTATATAATATATAATAATAAAAAATGGAAATGAAGAACAATAATAATAATAATAATAATAAATAAGAACAATCTCTAAAAGAGTAAAATAATTATGGAAAGGCAGTTTGAGAAAAGGGTGTAATTTAGACCCTCATTTGTAAAATGTTTGTTTGAGTTATTATTACATTTTGAGTTATTTTTATAACACATGTTTTTAAACAACTATTTTGTGTGTAACTGTGGATGGTAAAAAAAATAAAATTTTACTTAAAAATTAGTATTAATTTGCTGAGAATTAGTCAAAATTAGACAATGAAAGCATTGTATAACTGGCCCCATTCTCTCTTGCGCTGCCTCTTTAACTTCTACTGCTGCTCGCATACATCTAGTCTTCATCTTTGTTTCTGTAAATCAATCCGTCACTGCAGGTCTCATGGGCACGCCCCCGCTGAGCCCCGCCCTTGGTTCGTTCCCTCCGTCTCTGCTGGGCTCTTCCAAGCATAGACATACATAAGAAAGGCTAGATGTCTCACGGCGCAGTCTCCGACGGCATCACCGGCGGCCATCTTGAAACAGGCAAGCTTCCTATCGGACTCCATGGTACCTGATGTAAGGTGAGTGATCTGCACGAACATAAATACTTTTATCTCGCTGAAATCTTGACGGATTTACAAAATGTTTGATTTCTTACAAACGTTAATAATGTGGCTATAATTCTGGATGCGTGAACATGTTGAAATTGCAGCTTTTCTTTTGAAAGACGACTTAATCGTGCAGCATAGTTGTGTATCACGGCTAACGTTACCTGTGCAAGTTATCAAGGCTGAGACCACCATCGAGCTGTTCAGTTATAGTTTTACTGACACCAATAACGATTTTATGACAACTATTTTTTTATCTATATTACAGTCATTGTGAATGTGGTTGTAGTTATTAGCTGGCTTTGAGTGAGACCTAACGTTAGTAGTTACAGGTTAGCTGCTACCCAGCAATTTTACATCAGTGGGAGAGGCAGAATTGCTCTTTCTTTTCAATATAACTTAAGTTGCACATGATTTCCAATCGGTTTGGTTTGTTACAAACATCTTATTATTTTTATTTTTGTAAAATGTGTTTTCTGAAGACATGCACATTAACCCTAACCCTAAGACATACACAGTACCTGGAAGTGTCACAAACCATTTTGAGTATATAGAAAAATGCCTGTATTTGTATCTGTTTGCCGAATTTATCACCACTGATACAGTCTGAACTGTATGATAATGTCATGCAACTTAATTTATACGGAAAGATCATTCAGGGGTGGCTAGTTCTAGTGTTTTTTTTTTTTGAAGCATAAAACATTTTTAAAGCATGTAGTGAATATCTGTACTATACTCCATATATCTTTTTTTTGTTTTAAGGTGGCTGGAATAACAACCCTAATGCCAGTTCAAGTACATCTTCAGGAAGCTGATGGCCCGGTGTGGGGTTGTTAAACCATGCAGAGGCAATGTGACAGCACAGGATGACACAGAGTCCCTCCCAGCTGTCATTGTCACCTCTACAAGCCTGTCAGCTGTAGATATGTCCTCTGCAACAAATGAATAAATAGACTTTTGTGTAATTATTCCATATTTTGTGTAGTAATTCTATATCAGAACCCCTGATATACAATTCAAATAGTCTACAAGAAACTTCAGAGTGTTACCAAGAGGTTACCACACAGTAAGCCTTTATTATGTAGCCTATGTCTATGTTTTGGGTAACCAAAAGTCCTATGGGGAGTTTCGATAGGGCATTTTACAAAACGCATGAGCATACCTTGGCAAATCAATGGTCTAAAGTACTCATATTTCATTCTATATTGATCTGCTTTTGTACACAGCTTTACAAGACCTGGTGCTTGGGCTCAGTTGTGTTTCTAAAGTCATATCAAGAGACCTAGAAGCTGAAATGTGGTCAGTTGAGATGCTTGTTATCCAACAGAAAGAAAAACAATATTCTAGCCTCTATAACTCTGTGCAAGTACTTCACATAATTATTCTGATTGTTTCCTAAGAAACTACAGGGTCTCAGTTTTCTAAAGAGGTCAGGCATTTGATGGTAGGCAAAAATAGCTGGGAACAGTGATCTCTGAAGTAGGCGCAGTGCAATGTCAAGGGAAAAGCCTAGTAAATGGCCCAATCCTCAAGAAGTTAAAATAAACATAATAATTCAAATTATTTTATTATAATATTAACATTATAAAAGTGTGTGTGTGTGTGTGTGTATGTATATATATATATATATATATATTCATTCATTCCTTGGGCGTGTGTAAATTCATTGCATCTCTATGTTCTGTTCAATGTTATTTTCATATGGAAGTCCATGGTTATAATTATTCATAAGTATGCAGTGTCATAAGTATATCTCTGACATTTATAACAAACTAGACTGTTTAAAAATCGGTAGAAAATTTAGCAAGTTATGGTTATTTAAAAGTACATGCACCATTAAAACACAATGTTACGAGTGAGCAAGCTGCCTGTGACAAGATGGCCGCCAGGTGCGGACGTCGACCTCCATTGGCCGACAGCGCGGACGAGACATCTAGCCTTTCTTATGTATGTCTATGCTTCCAAGCCTCTCTCATCGAACCTCTTAAACGGTCCTCGAGAAAGGGCGCGCCATACGGGAAGCAATATACAGCAATATAGCCATCCACCAGAGGCAGGCTCCAAAGCGGAATATAAGGAGAAACCCAAAGGCGACTTTACAAGTATAAAAGTGTAAACATGATTTTTAAAACTTGTAAAAGTTGTCATTGGGTTTCTCTTTATATTTCCGCTTTGGAAACCTTCCTCTGGTGAACAGCAACTTTACCAACTTCATTAATACTTTTGTGATATTCTTGCTTCCTCATATGCCTAAGCTACATTATCTGCTCCCATATGTCTGTTGCACAATTTTGTATTTTTTAATCTTTTAGTTAAAATGAAAAGTTATGGCATATTTACGGTTGTTTTTTTTTTAAACAATTGACTTGTTGATCAGACAACACAAACTACCAAAAGCGCGATGTTTATGTCGCCGCTACATTTTAGTTAGCTTTTATTTTGATAGTGTAGCGGAGGTTTATTTCGAAACTTGGTGCCTACTTTCTGTGTTTTTCCGGTGTAGCTCGTAGATTGACGCAGAGCTGCTTGAGAAGTAAAAGGATAACATATCTATAGAGTGGCGTCGCATTAAAACGCAGCCGTTGTAAATTGTATAACCCCAAATTTACACAGAAAGCGTCTCGCGAACGTAAATTAATGTTGCTAATGTTTCTACTGGTAGTTAGTTTTTCACAGTGTGACAACAGGTATCTTTTCCCCAAAACAGATTATTTTTTATCGACTGTGACAAAAGTGAGTGCTCGCCTAACCTGTTGTGGATGATTTGAGAACATAGTTACATAGTTAGTTGTAGAAATTGTATCCTAAAGCAATAGCACTGCGGGCAAATACCTGGGTGGGTGCGGTGCCTCCAGCGACCCGCTGAAGTCCGGTCCAACCTGGCACATGGAGAGACGTTTTTGATCGAAAGCACAACAAAACGCGTATTAAACAAGAGAGCAAGCAGCCATAACAGCAGCACTCTCAGCTTCTCCTCAAATTCTTCTTCTGCGGGTTTTATCCAATTTACATTCAAAAAGTTGTATTACTGCCACCTGCTGGATTTTAAATTATAATCCATTGGCTATTTTATAATCCGCTATCTTTTAAGATGATAAACGCCTTTTGGCCGCTCCTGCTAGATTCCCAATGCAATATGTTCTTCCTGTTACCACTTCTCTGATCTAATTTGTTCCATCAGTTGTCAGGCTATCAGGTTATAGAGTGGCCAGTAGGCCATAGGCTACGATGCAATGCATAACAACATGCTCCACATGGCAGTTGTCATACAGTGTAGTTGCATGTTGAAGAGTGCTTTGCAGACTGATGTGTCCTTAAATTCTGACGCACAGATAGGCCTGTCATGATAACTACTTTTTGTTGTGCGATATATTGCACCGGAATTAATTGCAATTAACAATAATATTGCGATTTTAAAAACCATTTGCAGTGTTTTCTTTGAGCAAAGTGCCTTGGCGTTGTGGCCGAAGGTCACATTACCTGTTATTACTGCGTTAAATATTTCCTTTTTATAGAATAAACCCCACTGGCCTATGCTGCCACTGTCGAGACCCAGAAACCATTGAGCACGTTTTAATCCATTACAGCAGATATGAGAGGGTTTTTTGCTTAGATTCTGTCCATATTCCAGTTCAATAGATGGCGGTAAATGCACCTCTCAGTTCATTGTCAACTGCCATTAATGAAGAAGAAGAAGAAGAAGAAGAAGAAGATCTGCGACTAAACTCCGAGCTCTGTTCGGTAAGATGTGTCACCTTGTTGCTTCACTGTAGTTAGAACTTATTGGCTCATTGGCTAACCTCTCAGACATTCTATAGAAAATTACTTGTGCGTGCAGGCTAAAGCTTCCTTACTGAAGGAAGCATCACCATTTTTGCTTAGGGCTAAACTAATGCTAAAACAAGCTAATAGTCTATTCCTCAAATGCCCGCAGACTGGCGATGAAACCTCTGAAAGCGCTCTGGAACATGAATCCCAGTTCATAGGTCAAACTAGTATAAAGGACTAATAGTTATTTAATGAGTTACTTTTACTAACATGATAATATCTGTTTTTTTCTCTTCTGTTCAGTGAATGGAACTTATTATTATTGTGTTGCTGTTTTGTTATGATATATAGCACTTAAATGTTTATGATTAAATCTATAAATGTTAAAAAGTTGTTTTATATTTAATGAAAGTATTCTGTTTTTATTATTATTATTTTATTTAATTTTTTACGACCAATAAAAACTGAACTTAAAAAATTGAGAAAGAAAACACAGGGGCAGTTAGCTAACCGTAATGGCGCTACTCGCGGGTCCGCCGGTTGCCATGGTTTCCGTCCACACAGGTCCACGAACATGTCCACGAGGAATCTGTGCATATACATAAATTAATCTAGTAGGCTAAAAGTCACTTCTCACATGCTTATTATTATGTCCTAAGATTAATGTGTGTATGGGTCATTCCATAAAATCTGTGCTTTTATGTCCCAAAAGTAATTGATTTTTTCATCCAATCATTACCATGTATTTTGAGGTGTTTTTTCAGAAATAAAAATAAATATGCATTTTATTGCTGTCCCTTAATTTTTGTCACTCCTGTTACTATCTTAATGGTACATTATTGTGACATCAACAATGCATTGCAACAAGTGTCTATCTTTTTCCTCTTAAATATATATAATTTAAATGTTTTAGATTACATTATTTATTTCAATAGGAATAGTCTGACTTACGCGAAAGTACATCTGCTGAGACATTATTGAGATTTGATAAAATATCTGTCTGTTTGAAAGCCGGTCCTTTGTGAATTATATCAGGTCCTCATGGTTATTGTTTTTGAACTGGTAGAATAAAAATAGTCATTAAATATATAATGATGATGATGATACAAACAATCATTAGAACCCCTACTGCAGGAGATATTGTAAGTACAACCCACTCTAACCTTGATGCAGAAAATGTTGATAAGCTTATGCTTTCACAGAAGAACCTCAATACACAAAAACAGTTGAATATTGTATAGGCTAGGCTGTATAGGCTACTGCACACGGCATTCGATTCATCTTTACAGGCATTAGTTTACTTCAAATGTTAAATGCAAATTTCTCAAAGTTTTTCTATATACTTGGAAAAATGTTTTATGTTTGTTATTATGCTTTTTTTAGTAAAATAAAGACCGTTTTGAAGCCTTTGTTACTTTAAAATCCACCCACAAGGACTACACCTAGTTTACTTAATATCAAATTAAATCATTTAATAATGACACCATAAATTCTACTGAACCGAACGGAAAACCGTGAGCAAAAAACCAAGGTACGTATTGAACCGTGGACTGGCTCTATTGTTGCATTCCTAGTCAAAGCACAAGTCAACAGATGTGTGTTTGTGTTCTTTAAAGCCCATTGCAGGTGAATTTATGTGCAAGACCACAAACTGATGCAGACAGAGGTCATTAAATTCAATTAGGACCAGAACAGCCACACACATTTGTATTATTATTTGTGCACATGCTATGGTATAAACATTTAAAATAAATAAATTTATAAATACAATTAATATATAATTATAAATAAGAAATAATTTTAAATATTCTCTAAATAATTAGGGCCCAAGCATGAAAGGGTGAGGGGGACAAATCAAGGACTCGTCTGTCTCACGCAAGAGCACTATTATATCTGCTAGGATTATTAGGCCCGAGGCAAAGCCGGTGGCGAGAGCCCTGTTGTAACTGTAAGGGTTTTGAATATTATTAGGGCTTGACATTAACACCCACCTACCCGCCATATGCGAGTGAAAGTCATTTGCTTTTGGCTGGTGGGATTTTACGTATAAGCTAACTGCGTGGTTTCTCCTCCATTTGGTGAGCATGGCCCCGACCATGAGAAGTACACAACTTTTTGCTTCTTTAATTTTATTACATTACATTTAAACTGTCTGTGTTGTTTAGTTAAAAAGCTCTAGAGCTAAGTTTTTACTACATGACAACTCTGGTGGTAAATTTTTGATTAATACATCCGTTTATGTTATGCTATCTGAAAACTATTGTTTTACAATGAAGTAAAAGCCAAAAAGCCTGGATGTAACCGCCATTTTATTGCCCTGTGGTAATGACAATATTGGTGAATAGGGGACCAAGGGGTGTAAAACGTCCATAGTTTATGAAGTCATTGATTCACACCAAACGCAAATGAAGCGTTAAGTGAAAGTGATTTACATGTTAAGTCAATACAAAGACGCAATTAGATGCGCGTGGAAATCCTTTCACAATTCGCACAATTCACACAAATCACGCGGCTCCACTTGACCAAATTGAGCGTTTGACGTGCAAAACCAACTCCCCATTTGCGCGAGTTCATAAATCTGAACTTTGCGAATGTTTTAAATTTATGTATTTACTCTCACCTAAAGGATTTTTAGGAACACCGTACTATACTGTGTTTGACACCCTTTCGCCTTCAGAACTGCCTTAATTCTACGTGGCATTGATTCAACAAGGTGTTGAAAGCATTCTTTAGAAATGTTGGCCATATTGAAAGGATAGCATCTTGCAGTTGATGGAGATTTGTGGGATGCACATCCAGGGCACGAAGTTCCCGTTCCACCACATCCCAAAGATGCTCTATTGGGTTAAGATCTGGTGACTGTGGGGGCTATTTTAGTTCAGTGACCTCATTGTAATGTTCAAGAAACCAATTTGAAATGATTCGAGCTTTGTGACATGGTGCATTATCCTGCTGGAAGTAGCCATCAGAGGATGGGTACATTGTGGTCATAAAGGGATGGAAATGGTCAGAAACAATGCTCAGGTAGGCCGTGGCATTTAAATGATGCCCAGTTGGCACTAAGGGGGCTAAAGTGTGCTAAGAAAACATCCCCCACACCATTACACCACCACCACCAGCCTGCACAGCGGTAACAAGGCATGATGGATCCATGATCTCATTTTGTTTACCCCAAATTCTGACTCTACCATCTGAATGTCTCAACATAAATCAGACCAGGCAACATTTTTCCAGTCTTCAACTGTCCAATTTTGGTGAGCTTGTGCAAATTGTAGCCTCTTTTTCCTATTTGTAGTGGAGATGTGTGGTACCCGGTGGGGTCTTCTGCTGTTGTAGCCCATCCGCCTCAAGGTTGTGTGTGTTGTGGTTTCACAAATGCTTTGCTGCATACCTCAGTTGTACCAAGTGGTTCAGTCAAAGTTGCTCTTCTATCAGCTTGAATCAGTCGGCCCATTCTCCTCTGACCTCTAGCATCAACAAGGCATTTTTGCCCACAGGACTGCCACATACTGGATGTTTTTCCCTTTTCACACCATTCTTTGTAAACCATAGAAATGGCTGTGCGTGAACACCCCAGTAACTGAGCAGATTGTGAAATACTCAGACAGACCGGCCTGTCTGGGACCAACAACATGCCACATTCAAAATTTCTTAGAACACCTTTCTTTCCCATTCTGACATTCAGTTTGGAGTTCAGGAGATTGTCTTGACCAGGACCACACCTCTAAATGAACTGAAGCAGCTGCCATGTGATTGGTTAATTAGATTCTTGCATTAATGAGAAATTGAACAGGTGTTCCTAATAATCCTTTAGCAGTGTTGGAAGTAATGGTGTTGGAGTATAACAGTGTTACTAACAGAGTTTTTTCAGTAACGGAGTAATCTAATTAATTAATTTTCCTATCGTTGCAACGCTGTTATCGTTACTGAGAATGTAAAGTGTTGCGTTACTACAATTTGGTTGAATAAAGCACGAGGTGTCATGCTTTGGCTACACATAAGCTGCTGCTGGAGAGAGCAGGGGTGGGGAAGATGATACCATTGCAAAAGCAATGATTGGCTGATGCCGTCTCACTGCACGCTGACTACCACTAAACACAAGACAGCATCAGCGACAATGGCGACGAGCGGAAATTTAAAGGTAGTGTTCTCGAACTAAAAGAACCCAAGACCCCAAGATACTTAAGTATACTTATAAAGATATAAGATAAAGATAGTACTATAGATACATCGGTGCAGCTTCTGCAGTAATGCGGTTGATGTACCGGTCTGTTGTGGTGAAGAAGGAGCTGAGCTGCAAGGCAAAGCTCTTGATTCACCGGTTGATCTACGTTCCTACTCTCACTTATGGTCATGAGCTTTGGGTGAACTCCTCCCAGACCCGAGTTTTAGCCTCTACAACCACCTGGGCTGCACTCCGCTTGGCAATTGAGTGTGCATTATGTCACAAAATAATTAATAAAAGCAATATAATTTAATGATAATAATTGTCTGTGCATTAGAGGAAAGCCCTGTGATTGATTAAAAGCAAAACACCAATGACACATAAATCCAGCCTCTTTATACCTCCACCAGCTCAAGTCCTGTCTCTTTATACTTCTGTCTTCGCCATACAAATAGGAAAAAGTAGATTTAGACAACTCGGCGCGCTTCTTTCTCCGTCAGACAAGCGTTTTGATTGGGCCATTGTCAAATCCTCATATTACATCATGAAAAAGATAGAAGATAACACTTTTAAACTCTTCACCACAGAATCACACTATGTTATTGTGACAGGAGCCCCAAACCCGGCGGTCATGAACCCCTGCACCAAGCCTAAACAGGACCAGACCCTGCCCCACAATGACTTCTCTCATCTGGTCAACTTTAGTAGCAGCACATCTCCACACCACAGGCTATCCAGCTCCATTGTGCAGTTCCAGAGACTGAACACCCCTGTCAGACCACGGCTGAGCTCCCCTGTCCTGTACCCCACCTACACCCCTCACTCGGGCCACAGCAGGAGAATACAGACCAGCCTAAAACAGCACACCATGTCTCCGCTTCAGGCAAATTACTGGGCCTGTGCCATCCCCAATGAGCTGCCTCCAGCTCCTTCCATTGGAGCAGACCCCAACAGGGACTATGAGGCCCTGTTGGACTACACGCACTTCCCCTAAAGCCAGGACTGCAGACAGAGCGGGACAGGACCCAGCCTAGAGACTCTTTAAATCAAACAGACCTAACTCTGCAGGACTCGGGGATAGAACTGGACCACCTCTCAACAAGTCTATCTGAGCAGAACTTATCATTTAGCGGCATGGAGCTTGCTAAAGACCGAAGTGGGTTTTGTGTAGGTCAAAAATCACCTGATATGATGGGGAGCCTGTTTCCCAGAACTCCTCTATCCCCAACAGAACGGGTTCTACCTTTGGACACTTTGGACTGGCATATGGAGAAAAAATCTGCAGTTGCTGGTCCCTATCATCAGAGCCACAGACTGCCCTCCATCTCAGCTGCGTTCACTCTGCCCCAGGACAGAGTGGTTACAGCAGACTGTGAGGAGGAGGAAGAGGAGTTCAGGCCCCTCCCCGAGCAGCTAGTAGCACTCCAGCAACTGTCAAAGCAGGTAAACACACAGAAACACACATTGAAGAAAGTATGAGGAATAAACGGATAAAAAATGCTCTATGCTGTGTCTATAACTGCTCCTTATTGGCTATGGGGTTACTCAAATGTAGCTTCCCACAGTGCATTAGGAAAAAGTTTATCATCACTTTTCAGTTTAAACTGTTTTGCATTGTTTGAATACAACAAGTTAGAAGTTTAACCACTTCTTCTGCCAAGTCATCTTTATAAATTGATAACTTCCCTCCATAAAAAGAGTAGCATCAATCCAGGCACAATCCATATCATCTGTTTTCACAATGATTCACTGCTGCTTGGGCATATTACCTGACCATCAAAATCCTACATAACAGTTTGATTCTCAAAATTAAATGTTATAGTGATTCTTTTCTTAAATACTTCTATGTGTGTGAAGGTAAAGGACATGGCAGCCCAGCTCAGGTCTGCTCATTGGGACTGTGCCTTGTCCCATCACTTCTGTCCTCCTTCTCAGGGGCACGGTGGTGAGACTAACGGTTGGAACACAGGTGAAGGAGACCAGAGGACTGCTGAAACGACTCCGCTCAGCACTGAGCGTAAGTGGAATTAGCTCTGGACTTTTCACTCCTAATTTGTACCAGCTGGCCGACTCAAACATCCTCAGCCAACTTAGGCTTTTGTGTGAGGAGTCTGCATGGGTCCTCCCCTTGTTACTGTGGGTTCTCTCTGGGTACATTGCCCAAAGACAAGCATGTATAGGTCAACTGTCAAATACTTAAGTATACTTAGTGAATGATTGACTGTCAGTCTCTGCCTCTAACTGTCATTGTCCAGGGTAGTATTGCATGTATCGATACTACAAAGATATTGCGAAACCTTGAATTTCTAGGATTTTCTACAAACACAACATTCCAGTCCACTTTTAACCATATTACAGAATTATACAGTCAGAGTTCAAAAGCCTGGAAGGAGCAGGACAAAGAGAACGTTCAATTCAACTTTTCTCTATAATTATGTTTCAAGCTGATATTCTAGTATCAGTATTGTGATACTCAAGCCAGGTATTGAACTGAATTCACAATTTTAGAATTGTGACAACACTAGTCAATGGTGTACAGCGCCTCAGGCCCTTAGATGCTGAGATAGGCTCCAGTCACCATGACCCATAACGGGAAGAAGAGGAAGGGAATGAACAAACTGTTATGTCTAATTATTAGTCAGCTAGTGTTAAGCCATTTTTTCAGTATTGTTTGTCTTCTTTCATTGTATTTATTTCTGTTTGAGTTATGCTTCCAGGTGATGTGTTTGTGTTGCATAGATGCAGTGAGGACCAAAGCCTCTGTAGAGTCTCTCAGAGTTGCTTTGAGTTGGGCTGGTCTGGACACCCACAGAGGACTGGAGTGTCAGGAGTCCCAGGACTCCCTCATGGAACAAATCAGTGTAAGTTATTTGTGAACTTTCTGAAGTTTAAAAGAGTGTCAGGACCAGAACCTTAAACCTAAAGGCTCATTTATGCTTCTGCGTCGGGTGTACGCCGTAGTGTATGCCGTAGGCTACGCACATAGGCGACGCCGTCGTGAGCATTTATACCTCTGCGTATGTCTGTTTTGCTCTGCAGTACAGCGCCGAAACGCTAGTTGACGCGAGCGGGTTCCACTGTGTTTGAAACGACATCTCAGTCACCCCACGAAATTGTGCCATGGCAAAACAACATTGTGTCGTGGTCAACCTGGTGTGTAACATGAGGGATATTTTTTTTTTTTAAGTTTGTACTATACATACAAATGGTCGAACTATGTATAAGATAATGCACCACATAAAGGTGCAATGGTCTATAATTGTTTACATTAAATAGATGCAAAAGAGCAAACTATACAAATAGATTAACTGTAAGATCTTAATTTACTGTAACCTTAACCATAAAATATGCATACAGCAGGAACCAACATAATTGGTTCAAACTATATACACAAATTGTTTGATGCAATAGATAGTAAAAACAAATAAATAGATGCAAAAGAGCAAACACAGACACATGTGCTACTATTAGTTAATGTTTATTTGCAATAACCTTCACACATTTTTGAAACAGCAGTATTTTATTTAATAAACAGTGTAAAGTACATACAAATATGGGCATGACAGTGCAATGTATTATTGTGCAATGATCTACAATTATTATCAAAAACAGATGTAAAGAGAAACTTCACAAATAATGCAAACTACCGTATAACCTGCATGAATTGGTGTGAACAGACAATAAATAAAAAGCTAAAGTGCAAACTATATACAAAAAAACTAAAAAAGCAAAAGTGCAAACTGCAGATACAGTGCATTTCTATATGCATTGCCAGCGCTCTGTGGTCCTCCGGCACCCTCCGCAGCATATCTGCAACAGTTTGTCCAAACCAGTCGCTCTCATCATTGCCTTGACACAGTCTCTGTTGAGCTCCACTGCCGTTCCTCCAACTGAGCCTCCAACCGAGCAACCTGCACTTGGACCCAGTCATCTTTTTCTTTTCTCTTCCTTTTTGTGCCATTCTTGGACTGGGGATAGATGAAAAGGCTCGGGAACAGAAGAGATGACTGCGGGGACAGAAGAGATGGCTGGTGATGGGGCTACCACTTGGTAATCGGTCATCATCGCTGTTGGCTGGAGGTCTCACCAGCTCAAACCAGAAGAGTTTGAGCTGGTATCAGTCCCATCCTGTGATTATGAAAAAATAGCAAATAGTCTAAGTTATACATAAAAGATGATGCATTCATTGTTAATTCATAGATAGATAGAGCTATAATAACTGCATATTCATACATTGCAAATGCTAAATTGTTGCATTTGTATTTTCTGTAAGCCAAAGAAAATTACAATCTATTATATTACATAAATACAACCCATTACATATAATTACAACCTATTACACATGCTTTTGGACTCACAAGTATATTATTTCTGCAAAAAAATCAATACCCCTTGTGGTAGCATTGCTAGTTAAGTTAGCTAACCGAAACACAATAGAGGTACATCAAAGGATGTGCATTATTTACCTTATCGTCAAAGTTTGACTCTGTAAGCCGATGTTTGACATGAGGTGCCAGCCAAGATAGGAATATATAAAACGCTGGGATTGTTTTTCCTCCTGGATCCCCGCTCCTTGAGGCAAGTTTTTTTACGGTGATGAACGTACTTGTCTCGAGAGTTCTTCCATCTCTTCGTGCACTCCGCTACATCTAAACCCACGTTGGAGATGGCTGTATTTCCTCACTTCTTCAATTAATCGCCCGGTAACTTCCATGTTGGCTCTTCACTAAATTTCGGAATTTAAAAATGGCGGGCGGTCCAGAGAGCAGAAGATCATTCGGAAATGCGTAGGAGGAAAGCGTGATACTACCAAGCCGACCAATCACAGATCTTGCGGTCCGGCGTCGTCGCGACGCGCAGTTACATTTTGGAGGAGGTGCGCGTCAGGCTACGGCGTAGGGTACACGTCACTGCGTATGCTATGCCGTGCACCTTCGACGCGCACCCTACGCAGAAGCATAAATCAGCCTTAAGACGACTTCTGGTTGGTAACGGGCATGATTGTGGTCTAATTCCAGAGTTCCTCAAAGTCAGGCAGTTTCCTCCAAATAGTCTTAAAATCCTGTGAAAATGCCAGGAGATCTAGGAGACAGCAGAGGAAGCTACGAAACCCAAAAGAGCAGACTAACTTTGATGACCAAGACGAGGTACAACATTCTAGCATGGACAAAGAAAAGACAAGGGCGAACCAACGGAGGCTGAACTCTTCCACAAAGGCATAAAAGTATCAGCCAACCAACAGCTAGCAGCTAACAAGCTAACTATGCAAGAACACAGTAATAAACTCAAGACGTGCAGACTTGCGCGCGAGGCTGAAAAGCTGGTGTGATAATCCATACACAGCTAAGTGGAAAGACATTGAGACCTACAACCCAGGATGTACTGTTCAAACACTGTTGGGAGAAGATGGTTTAACTGACACCATTAGGACTAAACTTAATCCTATAGCTCGATTTTTGTCAGAAATATGGTTTTCAAATATCAAACAATCAAATTTTAAAAATAATTACAGGTTGCTGAGATGGATAGCCTTGGAAAATAGTTTCAAACCAGGAAAATATGACTCTGTTTTTAAAGATTGGTTACATAAGAGTCTAACTGCCTTCTGCTTAATAGTCAAAAATGGCAGGGTTTTGAGCTTCCAGGAACTTGAAGACCATGTTTGACTTAAAGAACACAGACCTATTCAGATACCTTCAATTGAGAGATTACTTGAATAAAGAGGTTAACGCTGCCTCCCTGGGAGGTGGTTAATCATCTCACTGAAGTAATGTGTGGTGCTTACCAACAAAAGACTACATGGATTGTGTCTAAACTATGTCATGGTTTGATGAAGAACCCAAAATGCACCACACTGTATGTAAAAACAAAATGGGAGAAGGAACAAAATGTTACAATCACAGATGATGAATGGTATTAGATGTGTTGCATGCTTAAAATGTCTACAAGTTCTCAACATTGAAGGGAATTCGGTTGGAAATTGGAAATAACCCCTCATATTAAAGGCAAGCAGCTTGGAACCCAGAAGTCATGTTGGAGGGATTGTGGATCTATGGAGGCTAACCACTCTCATATCTTCTGGTCCTGATCTAAGATCCAGCCATTTTGGACAACTGTTAATGAAACTCTACAAAAGGTTCTATGATATAATATTCCTAAGGAATTTGGTGTGTTGTACCTTGGGAACATTATAGACACGGTGTAGAAAGAGGATCTTTACTTGGCAAAAATTCTACTGACTGCAGCAAGTAAGTCAATAACTAGAATTTGGCTCAAACTTGACGTACCAAACCTGCAGCAATGGTTTAGCATAATACAAGATATTTACATCATGTAAAAATTTACTTTTGCAATTAGGCTAAAGGTACCAGTCTTTATTCGAAAATGGAAGAAATTGTCTGCTTTTTGTTTAAAAACCTGTGCTATATTTTCTGTTAATTTTACTAATTGTGGATTACTTTATAGCCTTGATACACAACCTGTCAGATTTCTTATTCTGAAGAAAATGGGCCAAGAATTTGAGTTCTACACAATAATGGTAGAGGCATAATGTAACTACCTATAATAATTTTATCATCTCATTTTAATTATGTCACACAACAAGTGTGCCTCTCTTCCGCCTCCTCCTCGTTATGTGTGTTAATGTTTATTTAATTGTTATTGCTGTCGTAAATACAAATAAAAATAAAGTGGGGTGGGGGGGGACCTTAAACCTAAACTGTTAATTGAAGTAAATTAGGACCTCAGTTACTAAAATTGACAGGGGATTGCTTATTGCTGGACATGGGAGGAACGAAGAATAGATTCAGAATACTGATTGAAAAATCAACCTCAATCAGATGTGTGTCAAGTTTTTGCTAATCTGTACTGAGAATTGTAAATAGAATACTTCAAAATCAGCTGTAAAAAGTCATCCATGATGTGTTTCAGATCTTCTGCTGTCACCTGGAACAGCTTGTCCGCTGGCTCTACGTCACCTCAAAGAAGATTGAGCAGCTGGCGCCCACTGTGGACATCCACAGCGTCAAGTTGTCACTGGCTCAGTATCAGGTCTGTAAGGGGAATGCTATCTAACCTGCTGCTAATACTGGTTTCATAGTTGATCTGTTTCTGAAAAGTCATAAATAGTGTTGTCTCAATACAAAAATTTTGAGTTCAGTTCAATACCTGGCTTGAGTATCACAATACCAATACTAGAACAATATCTTAACATCAGCCTGAAAGATAATCATAGGAACAAATTTGCTCAAGTTCTCGCACTAGACTTTCTTAATAAAGTATCTTAGCCTGTCCTGCTAGACTGCTTTCTCATAGAGATATCAGTCTGGGATTGCGAGGTTTGAACAGGATTTTAAGGGACCATGGACAGAATTTACGTTCAATGAATAAACCAATCAGATAAACCACGGACGTGATGTAAGGAAAGCAACAGTCTGATTCCACTTGTTAACAAACCACAGCATATAAAATGCAAAACAAAATCCCGCCTCCTCGTCACGATTGGCTCAGGAAAAAGAGCCGGAGCAGAATACAGAGCAGATTGGACAATCTGGCTGGCCAGGCTAAAAGTATGTATGGATGGATAGATAGATGGACAAGTGGAAAATGCTTTGCGGTTTTCAACAAACTAATTTTTTCAATAATACTCTTTGATAATTTAAAAGGAGTAAATTATGAATATAATTTTCCGCAATAATTTTGAATGCCTCAGCATACTTATTTAATCCAATTCCGTTTTCTGTTTACAGTAGTGTAGTGGATAACCAACAGTACTACAGCGCAACAGATGTGTGTTGGAATTCCACCAATCACAGCCATAAACAGAAGAGATCTAAATGCCGCAACTAGAGTAAAGCCCTTCACATCCAAAATTCCCATGTGTTTACAACAGTCTAATGGTTAAAGCTGTGATCCTTTGTTCTGCGGTGAGGGTTTCAATTTTCACTTAGTCATGCAGCGTGTAACTGTAGGCAGACTTTAATCCAACTAGAATGGATGGCCATTATGGTACTGTGTGAAATATTTAAATTTATCACTTGCACTCACCTAAAGGATTATTATGAACACCATACTAATACTGTGTTTGACCCCCTTCGCGTTCAGGACTGCCTTAATTCTGGCAATAATTCAACAAGGTGCTGAAAGCATTTTTAGAAATGTTAGCCCATATTGATAGGATAGCATCTTGCAGTTGATGGAGATTTGTGGGATGCACATCCAGGGCACGAAGCTCCTGTTCCACCACATTCCAAAGCAGTGTTAATTTTGTTGTGAAATAATTTTGTCATTATTTTCATCACAAATACTTTTTGCGGACGAAAACTAAACGAAACTAAAAAGAAGTCACTGATGGAGACTAAAACTATAACTAAATTGATTGACATTATCACAACGAATAAAGGACGAGACGAAAATAGACTCTGACGAAAATCCAATTAGCAGACGGGATAGATGAACAAAAGAACCAATCCAAAAACGGAACAGTCGAACACACTCCGGTACAGTAGGTGGCGGTATGCACCGAAAAAATTGGTTGCGACCCGCCATTAACACTAAAGAAGAAGAAGAAGAACAGAAAAAGCAATGCCGGCTTCACAAGCTTTTGCAGAGAGAGTTTTCAGTGTCACAGGTGACCTAACCAGGGCAAAACGTAACAGAGCAAAAGTCACTTTAGCACAAAGTGCTTTCTTGAAAATGAATAGAGGTAAATAAGTGTTACTATTCTGTGGTTGAATTGCCAGCATTGTGGTAGCAAGAAGAAAATGTCGTTCAGTGCATTTTAGATTCGAAATTAAAAATGTTTGCACTTATTGTTCAGCTCAGCTGTAAGCTTTAAGGTCCTGGACCTAACTTTATTTTTCTTTTATTGATGGTGAATTGGCAGCTAGTTATTGTTTACATTACCATGACAGTGTTTGTTGCTGCATAAAAGCTTTTGAATTGAAATAAAGAGACTGTTGTGTTGACATAAAGTTAAATTTGTGTTTTATATATTTTGGTTAAGTTTATTTTCTATACCAAACTTATAAAATATTGTAAAAAATTGTCTAGTAAATCTGTTATTGATTTTAGTCTTATTTTACTTGACATAGTTAGTTAAAATAACAAGCAATTTTAGTCGACTAAAATACCAATCAATTTTAGTCGACTAAAATACCAATCAATTTTAGTCGACTAAAATAAGACTAAAATTAAAACAAATCAGATGACTAAAACTTGACTAAAATTAAAAAGAATTATAGTCAAAAGACTAAGACTAAAACTAAATTAAAATTTTGTGTAAAAATTAACACTGTTCCAAAGATGCTCTATTGGGTTGACATCTGTGACTGTGGGTGCCATTTTAGTTCAGTGAAATCATTGTCATGTTATAGAAACCAATTTGAAATTATTCGAACTTTGTGACATGGTGCATTATCCTGCTGGAAGTAGCCATCAGAGGATGGGTACATGGTGGTCATAAAGGGATGGACACGGTCAGAAACCATGCTCAGGTAGGCCCAATTTGCACTAAGGGGCTTAAGTGTGCCAATCAAACATCCCCCACACCATTACACCACCACCAGCCTGCACAGTGGTAACAAGGCATGATGGATCCATGTTCTCATTCTGTTTACGCCAAATTTTGACTCTACCATCTGAATGTCTCAACAGAAATCGAGACTCATCAGACCAGGCAACATTTTTCCAGTCTTCAACTCTCCAATTTTGTTGAGCTTGTGCAAATTGTAGCCTCTTTTTCCTATTTGTAGTGGAGATGTGTGGTACCCGGTGGGGTCTTCTGCTGCTGTAGCCCATTCGCCTCAAGGTTGTGCGTGTTGTGGCTTCACAAATGCTTTGCTGCATACCTCGGTTGTAACAAGTGGTTATTTTAGTCAAAGTTACTCTTCTATCAGCTTGAATCAGTCGGCCTATTCTCCTATGACTTCTAACATCAACAAGTCATTTTCGCACAGAGGACTGCCGCATACTGGAGGTTTTTCCTTTTCACACTATTCTTTGTAAACCATAGAAATGGTTGTGCATGAAAATCCCCTTTCTTTCCCATTCTGACATTCAGTTTGGAGTTCAGGAGATTGTCTTGACCAGGACCAAACCCCTAAATGCACTGAAGCAACTGAAATGTTATTGTTTTTTCCTAATAATTTTGTGTGTGTGCGTATGCGTGCGTGCGTGCATAAAGAAGCCAAGAAAAATCTCCAAAAGGCATCAAATG
>JALDNG010003311.1:0-2500 GCA_024349245.1 Neodontobutis hainanensis | reverse complement strand
GAAACAATAAATGTATTTTATGGGATATTATTAAAAATGACACAAAGGAACATGGAAAGAAATGACCAAGCGTCTCCCATGGAACCTCCTAAATGGTCCTTGCGTGGGCGCCACCATACGTCAAAAATACATTGAAATACGGCAATATACCGCCCACCAGAGGCAGGCCCAAAAAGTGGAAATATAAGGAGAAACCCAATGGCGACTTTACGGGTGTAAAAACATGTTTACAGCCTGGTACAAAAGATGGCTCCGGTCTCTAGAGCTTAGTTTTTACCATGTGAAAACTCTGGGGGTGAATTTTTGATTATTACGTCAGTTTATGCTATCTGAAAAGTTTAGTTTTGTGCATAATTGTGGGTGTGGTTACCTTGACTCGCATGTGTCAATCACCGAGCCTCGCGCAAGACGCCGTGTGGCTAGCTGGCTAACAAGTGGCTAGTTAGCTGCCGTGGTACTTACTGGCTTGGCCATTTTAGGCGATCAGTGTGTCAGTGTGTTAGGCCTCAGTACTTGACCGTCGGCTGTTCTCTGAGTATTTGAGAAGAAAGTGTTGAAATGGCTTGCTGTGCTGTTGGCTGTACTAACAGACCCTCCAAGAAGTGTGGTCTTCATTTTTTCGGTGAGTAATACAATTTTCTTTGTTTTATGGATGGTTTTGAGAGCTCTTACACGGCTAACTATATAGCATTACTCAGCTATTTAGCCTAGCTAATAACATTTCCCCATCAAAATTACATTGCGCATGGTCATTTAGAATTAGGTGTTAAATATAATACTATTAAGGTATAATTTCAAATTTATTTATTTTTACTGGCTTTGCTTTGAAAAATTTATCCAGATATACAATTTATCATGTCCTTTCTTGCTTAAATCCAAGCGCTATTTGCATTGCGAACATGATTATTAAACTTAGTTTAACAGCAAAACAATTGATTTATTCATGCTAGCTGTAATAATTTTTAAATTATCAAATTAAGGATGTTATGGTTTTGACATATAACGTGCAAAGGAGCGCAATGACTGTAGAAAATACGCTCCGGTAGGCTACTGTCAATGCTCTGAAGCCCACCGCTAATGACTTTTGAAAATAACGTGCTATCATTATGTACGAGATAATGTAAGATTAACTTGCAAAAAAATACGAATTAACTTTTAAAATCGTATTTGCACATAAGATTGTGCTAGCGTTATGTGTATTAGCTCCGTTTAGGACGTGTCTGGGAGTTCTGTTGCTCTTATATTGAACTGCCTTCAAAGTGTGTTATAAAATATGACAACTGTATAAATCTGTGCTTTAAAAATTGTCAATGTAAACATAAAAAAACTAATCTTTTTGTCACTTAGCCTCAGAGAAGTTATTACAAGCTTATGACCATGATCTTTTCTTTATGTGAAGCCTGTTGTTATCTACCCTAACTCTACCCTGCAATTATTATTGTAACACTATATGTACTGTACTATTTTGGTAACCTTTTAAGGTTATAATAGCACTTAATGTGTTTTTGTATGTTTGTTTAAGTTTTCCTCTCGGTGATCCAGACAGACTGGACCAGTGGGTGTTGAAGATGAGACAGAACTGGACTCCTACCTCTTCCAGTCGGTTGTGCAGTCAACACCTTGAGAGGGATAGCTTCTGCACTGATTTGAGGGTACCCAAAGCTTTGCGTCATCTTTATTAAAAGGACAGTACATACTGACCAACAGTACAACTGTATAATATGCCAGAGTAACATTAGTCCACATGGGTTATTGTAGAACTGTAGTTGTAGTTGTAGTTGAATTGTCACAAGTGAGCAGCAGCTTTATCAGAAACATCATTAATAACATGCAGGCCGTTAATAAAAATAAAAATAAAATGCGCTGTCAATATTAAAAGGACAAATAGAAAACATACATCCATTACACTACAGACATCTTATTAAGCAAAGAGAAACAGAAGTTGTTAAAACAGCAGGGCACAGAGGGTTATAATACTGACAAGTCAGATCTGAAGAGACACATTTTTAAAAGAGAGTAAAATAATCCACTTAAATTAATTTCTCTGATGGTAGTTGGAATAATATTCCATTACCAATTTGTTAGTATTTTTCTATTGAGATGCACTCTTTTTATACTTGTTATTTGTTAACTTTGCACACTACATTGCACCTAGATTAGGACACTGTAGCGTACTGTATGACTATGTTTGCATAAACATATCTGATTAATTTTAATACAATTTTTGATATTAATTTATTAAAATTAATTTTTAATCTAAAAGGGGCACCACTCTAGTTTTAGACAGATCTAACAGAACTGGGAAAAGGAGATGGAGGCTTCGGGGCTAGAGTTTGGACTTTGTAATGCCGCCAAGGCAGTTGTGTCGCGTGCTGACTTACTCTGTAGTCAGCGGGTGCTGGCCCGGTTCGTTGGGGTCGATATCAGTGGTCCAAGACGAGCGTCCTGAATGTTCTCAGAAAGTTCGTCACTTACTGATGAAGCGCTCCACACACCAGGG
>JALDNG010003310.1:0-27740 GCA_024349245.1 Neodontobutis hainanensis | reverse complement strand
CCTCTGGTCTTTCTGTGGCCTCTGCCTCCTCTGGTCTCTCTGCCTAATCTGCTTCCTCTAGTCTCTATTTGGCCTCTGCCTCCTCTGGTCTCTCTACCTCCTCTGCCTCCTCTGGTCTGTCTGTGTCCTCTGCCTCCTCTGGTCTCTCTGTCTCCTATGCCTCCACTGGTCTCTCAGTGGCCTTTGACTCCACTCGTCTCTCTGTGGCCTCTGCCTCCTCTGCTCTCTCTCTGGCCTCTGCCTCCACTAGTCTCTCTGACTTATCTGTCTCCTCTAGTCTCTCTGTCGCCTCTGCCTCCTCTGATCTCTCTACCTCCTTTGCCTCCTCTGGTCTTTCTATGGCCTCTGCCTTTACTGGACTCTCTGTGGCCTCTGCTTCCACTGGTCTCTCTGTGACTTATGCCTCCTCTAGTCTCTCTCTTGCCTCTGCCTCCTCTGGTCTCTCTGCCTCCTCTGCCCTCTCTGCTCTCTCTGTTGCTTCTGACTCATCTGGACTCTCTGCCTCCTCTGGTCTTTATGTGGCCTCTGCTTCCTATAGTCTCCTGCCCCGTTGCCTCCTCTGAACTCTCGGTGGCCTCTGCCTTCTCTGGTCTCTCTGCCCCATTGCCTCCTCTGGTTACTCTGTTGCCTATGCCTCCTCTGGTCTCTCTGCGGCCTCTGCCTCCTCTGGTCTCTCTGTGAACTTTTTCTCGTCTGATCTCTCTGTGGCCTCTGCCTCCTCTGCTCTCTCTCTCTCCCCTGCCTCCACTGGTCTCTCTGCCTTCTCTGCCTCCTCTGCTCTCTCTACCTCCACTGGTCTCTCTGTGACCTCTGCAATCCTCTAGTCTCTCTGTGGCCTATGCCTCCTCTGGATTCTCTCATGGCCTCTGCCTCCTCTAGACTCTCTGCCTCCCCTGCTTTCTCTCGTCTCTCTGTCTCGTCTGCCTCCTCTGGTCTCTCTGCCTCCTCTGTTTCCTCTGGATTCTCTGTGGCCTCTGCCTCCTCTGGTCTCTCTGTGGCCTCTGTCTTCTCTTGTCTCTCTGCCTCCTCTGCCCCTCTGGTCTCTCTGTCTCTACTGGTCTCTCTCTGTTGCCTGTGCCTCCTCTGCTCTCTCTGTCTCCCCTGCCTCCACTGGTCTCTCTGCCTTCTCTGCCTCCTCTGCTCTCTCTACCTCCACTGGTCTCTCTGTGACCTCTGCAATCCTCTGGTCTCTCTGTGGCCTATGCCTCCTCTGGTCTCTCTGCGGCCTCTGCCTACTCTGGTCTCTCTGTGAACTCTGCCTCCTCTGGTCTCTGTGTGGCCTCTGCCTCCACAGTTCTCTCTGTCTCCTCTGCCTCCTTTCGTCTCTTTGTGGCCTCTGCATCTTCTGGTCTCTCTGTGGCCTCTGCCTCCTCTTGTCTCTCTATTCCTCTGCCTCCTCTGGTCTCTCTGTGGCCTCTGCATCTTCTGGTCTCTCTTTGGCCTCTGCCTCCTCTTGTCTCTCTGTTCCTCTTCCTCCTCTAGTCTCTCTGTGGCCTTTGCCTCCTCTTGTCTCTCTGTCTTTCTGCCTCCTCTGAACTCTTGGTGGCCTCTGCCTTCTCTGGTCTCTCTGCCTCCTCTGCCTCCTCTGGTCTCTCTGTTGCCTCTACCTCCTCTGGTCTCTCTCTGGCCTCTGCCTTCTATTGTCTGTCTGCCTCCTATGCCCCATCTGGTCTCTCTGACTCCACTGGTCTCTCTATTGCCTCTGCCTCCTCTAGACTGTCTGCCTCCTCTAATCTATTTGTGGCCTCTGCCTCCTCTGGTCTCTCTGCCTCCTCTGCCTCCTCTGCTTCCTCTCGTCTCTCTGTGGCCTCTGATTCCTCTGGTCTCTCTGTCTCCTCTGCCTCCTCTTGTCTCTCTGACTCCTCTGCCTCCTCTGGTCTCTCTGTGGCCTCTGCCTCCTCTGGTCTCTCTGTGGCCTCTGCCTTCTCTTTCTCTCTGTCTCCTCTGTCCCCTACCCTCTCTGCCTCCACTGGTCTCTCTATTGCCTCTGCCTCCTCTCGTCTCTCTGTGGCCTCTGCCTCCTCTGGTCTCTTTGTCTCCTCTGCCTCCTCTAGTCACTCTGTGGCCTCTGCCTCCTCTGGTCTCTTTGTGTCCTCTGCCTTCTCTGGTCTCTCTGCCTCCTCTGGTCTCTGTGGCCTCTGCCTCCTCTGGTCTCTCTGTTGCATCTGCCTTTTCTGGTCTCTCTGCCTCCTCTGCGTCCTCTAATCTCTCTGCCTCCTTTGGTCTCTCTGTCTTTCTTCCTCCTCTGAACTATTGGTGGCCTCTGCCTCCTCTCGCCTCTCTGCCCCGTTGCCTCCTCTGGTCTCTCTGTCTCCTCTGCCTCCACTGGTCTCTCTGCCTTCTGCCTCCTCTGCTCTCTACCTCCACTGGTCTCTCTGTGACCTCTGCAATCCTCTGGTCTCTCTGTGGCCTATGTCTCTTTGGATTCTCTGTGGCCTCTGCCTCCTCTGGTCTCTCTGTCTCCTCTGCCTCCTCTCGTCTCTCTGTGGCCTCTGCCTCTTCTGGTCTCTCTGTGGTCTCTGCCTCCTTTTGTCTCTCTATTCCTCTGCCTCCTCTGGTCTCTATGCCTCCGCTGCTCTAACTGCCTCCTCTGGTCTCTCTGTGGCCGCTGCCTCTGGTCTTTTGTGGCTTCTGCCTCCTCTGGTCTCTCTGTGGCCTCTACCTCCGCTAGCCTCTCTGTGGCCTCTGCCTCCTCTATACTCTCTCTATTCCTCTATCTCCTCTGGTCTCTCTGTGGCCTCTGTCTCCTTTGGTCTCTCTGCCTCCTCTGCATCCTCTCGTCTCTGCCTCCTCTGGGCTCTCTGTCTTTCTGCCTCAACTGAACTCTCGGTGGCCTCTTCCCCTCTGGTCTAACTGTGGCCTCTTCCTCTTCTGCTCTCTCTATCTCCTCTACCTCCTCTCGTCTCTCTGTGGCCTCTGCCTCCTCTGGTCTCTCTGTGGCCTCTGCCTCCTCTGGTCTCTTTGTCTCCTCTGCCTCCTCTAGTCACTCTGTGGCCTCTGCCTCCTCTGGTCTCTTTGTGTCCTCTGTCTTCTCTGGTCTCTCTGCCTCCTCTGGTCTCTGTGGCCTCTGCCTCCTCTGGTCTCTCTGTTGCATCTGCCTCCTCTGCTCTCTCTGACTCCTTTGCCTCCTCTTGTCTCTCTGCCTCCTCTGGTCTGTCTGTCTTTCTGCCTCCTCTGAACTCTCGGTGGCCTCTGCCCCCTCTGGTCTCACTGTGGCCTCTGCCTCCTCTGCTCTCTGACTCCTTTGCCTCCTCTGGTCTCTCTGTGGCCTCTGCCTCCTCTGGTCTCTCTGTGGCCGCTGCCTTCTCTTGTCTGTCTGCCTCCTATGCCCCTCTGGTCTCTCTGCCTCCATTTGTCTCTCTATTACCTCTGCCTCCGCTAGTCTCTCTGTGGCCTCTGCCTCCTCTGGTCTCTCTGTCTTTCTGCCTCCTCTGAACTCTCGGTGGCCTCTGCCCCCTCTGGTCTCTCTGTGGCCTCTGCCTCCTCTGGTTTCTCTGTGGCCGCTGCCTTCTCTTGTCTGTCTGCCTCCTATGCCCCCTCTGGTCTCTCTGCCTCCACTGGTCTCTCTATTGCCTCTGCCTCCTCTGGTCTCTCTCTGGCATATGCCTCCTCGGGTCTCTTTGTCTCCTCTGCCTCCTCTAGTCACTCTGTGGTCTCTGCCTCCTCTGGTCTCTCTGCCTCCTCTGCCTCCTCTGCTCTTACTGCCTCTTTTGGTCTCTCTCTCTCTCTCTCTGCCTCCTCTGGTCTCTCTGTGTTCTCTGCCTCGTCTGGTCTCTCTGTGGCCTCTGCCTTCTCTGGTCTCTATCTGGCCACTGCCTACTCTGGTCTCTCATAGGCATCTGCCTTTTCTGGTCTGTCTGCCTCCTCTCCCCTGGTCTCTCTGTGGCCTCTGCCTTCTCTGGTCTCTATCTGGCCACTGCCTACTCTGTTCTCTCTGAGGCATCTGCCTTTTCTGGTCTGTCTGTGTCCTCTGCCTCCTCTAGTCTCTCTGTGGCCTCTGCCTCCTCTGGTCTGTCTGTGTCCTCTGCCTCCTCTGGTCTCTCTGTGGCCTCTGCCTCCTCTTGTCTCTCTGTCTCCTCTGCCTCCACTGGTCTCTTTGTGGCCTCTGCCTCCACTCGTCCCTCTGTGGCCTCTGCATCCTCTGGTCTTTCTGTGGCCTCTGCCTTCTTTGGTCTCTCTGCCTCCTCTGCTTCCTCTCGTCTCTCTGTGGCCTCTGCCTTCTCTGGTCTATCTGTCTCCTTTGCCTCCTCTGGTCTTTCTGCTTCCTCTCCCTCCTCTGGTCTCTCTGTGGCCTCTTCCTCCTATGGTCTCTCTGTGGCCTGTGCCTTCTCTTGTCTCTCTGCCTCCTCTGTCCATTCTGGTCTCTCTGCCTCCACTGGTCTCTCTATTGCCTCTGCCTCCTCTGGTCTCTCTCCGGCCTCTGCCTCTTTTAGTCTCTCTGCCTTCTCTGTCTTCTCTACTCTCTTTGTGGCCTCTGCCTCCCTGGTCTCTCTGTGGCCTCTGCCTCCACTTATCTCTCTGTGACCTATGCCTCCTCTGGTCTCTTCGTGTCCTCTGCCTCCTCTGGTCTCTCTGTGTCCTCTGCCTCCTCTGGTCAGTCTTTGGCCTCTGCCTTCTCTGGATCTCTCTGTGGCCTCTGGTCTCTTACTGGCATCTGCCTTTTCTGGTCTCTCTGCCTCCTCTGCCTCCTCTGGTCTCTCTGTGGCCTCTGCCTCCT
The DNA here is from genome assembly GCA_024349245.1 of Neodontobutis hainanensis. NCBI lineage: Eukaryota > Metazoa > Chordata > Actinopteri > Gobiiformes > Odontobutidae > Neodontobutis > Neodontobutis hainanensis. The sequence continues at coordinate 23,023 of JALDNG010003310.1, read as the reverse complement.
CTGGACTCTCTGTCTCCTTTGGTCTTTCTGTTGCCTCTGCCTCCTCTGGCCTCTCTGCCTCCTCTTCTTCCTCTCATCTCTTTGTGGCCTCTGCCTCCTCTGGTCTCTCTGTCTCCTCTGCCTCCTCTGGTCTCTCTGCCTCCTCTGGTCTCTCTGTGGTCTCTGCCTCCTCTGGTCTGTCTGTGTCCTCAACCTCCACTGCCTCCTCTGGTCTCTCTGTGTCCTCTGCCTCCTCTGGTCTGTCTGTGTCCTCTGCCTCCTCTGCCCTCTCTGTGGCCTCTTCCTCCTCTGGTCCATCTGTCTCCTCTGCATCCACTGGTCTCTTTTTGGCCTCTGCCTCCACTGCTCTCTTTGTGGCCTCTGCCTCCTCTAGTCTCTCTCTGGCCTCTGCCTCTTCTAGTCTCACTGCCTTCTCTGTCTCCTCTAGTCTCTCTGTGTTCTCTATCTGCTCTGGTCTCTCTGTTGCCTCTGCCTCCTCTGGTCTCTTTGTGGCCTCTGCCTTCTCTGGTCTCTCTGTGGCCGCTGCCTCTTGTCTCTCTGTGGCATTTGCCTTTTCTGGTCTCTCTGCCTCCTCTGCATCCTCATATCTCTCTGCCTCCTCTGGTCTCTCTGTCTTTCTTCCTGCTCTGATCTCTCGGTGGCCTCTGCCTCCTCTGGTCTCTGCCTTATTTCCTCCTCTGGTCACTCGGTGGCCTATGCCTCCTCTGGTCTCTCTGTGGCCTCTGCCTATTCTGGTCTCTCTGTCTCCCCTGCCTACACTGGTCTTTCTGTAGCCTCTGCCTCCTCTGGACTCTCTGCCTCCTCTGGTCTTTCTGTGGTCTCTGCCTCTTCTGTTCTCTCTGTCTCTTCTGCCTCCTCTGGTCTCTCTGCCTCCTCTGCCTCCTCTGTTCTCTCTGTGGTCTCTGCCTCCTCTGGTCACTCTGTCTCCTCTGCCTCTACTGCTCTCTTTTGCCTCTGCCTCCACTGGTCTCTCTTTGGCCTCTGCCTCCTCTGGTCTCTCTCTGGCCTCTGCCCTCCTCTAGTCTCTTTGCCTTCTCTGTCTCCTCTAGTCTCTCTGTGGCCTCTGCCTCCTCTGGTCACTCTGTCTCCTCTGCCTCCTCTGCTCTCTCTGTGGCCGCTGCCTCCTTTTTTGTCTCTCTGTGGCATCTGCCTTTTCTGGTCTCTATGCCTCCTTCTCCTCTTCTGGTCTCGTTGTGGCCTTTGCCTCCTCTAGACTCTCTGCCTCCTCTGGACTTTCTGTGGCCTCTGCTTCCTCTCGTCTCCTCCCGTTACCTCCTCTGGTCTCCTCATCTGCAGTCTATTCATCTGCAAATTGCCAGTCTGTTCTACTCCACGTCTACAGTCAGTTCTAATAATTGTCTACTGTCTGTTCTTCTGCACATTTACAGTCTGTACTACTGCATTTCACAAGTCTGTTCTAATGCTCGACTACAGTTTGTCTGGGCCTTTAGCGCATACCCTTTTTTGACCTTTTAAACCCCTTATCAATGTGGTAGCCTTGCCAACCTTTACCACACGCTTCCACGTACTGGGTTGAGAAAAAGGAGACCACATTTCACTTGATCGGACCTCGGGTGACCACCAGCGCCCCCACTAGGGTGAATACATTGACAAAATAGGCATGTGGCAATCCCAAATTTATCACCCTGGCTCCTGGAGTAGCCCTGAATCACATATCCGAAGTGCAGAGCTCTAGAGCAAAGGGGAAAAAAATGATGATCAAAAAGACACCTTTCTTGTCAGGGCCTATATCTCGTACCCTTAGTTGACTTTTTGACCCCTTACCAATGTCGTAGCCTCTCCAAATTTTGCACGCTGGCTCCTGGGGCCACCCAGAACAACATATGAAAGGCTGCTGGCTTTAGAGCAAAGGCAAAAAGTTTCAGCCTACAAAAGACACAGCCTATAACGGGTTCTGACCATTGACCCCTGAACATTATTTGATACCTTAACAATGTTGTAGCCTCTCCAAATTTTTAAACGCTGGCTCTAGGGGCCACCCAGAACGACATAGGCAAGGCGGCTGGCTCTAGAGTCAAGGGAAGAAAAATGATGACTCAAAAGACATCTCTCCTTTTTGGGCCTTTAGCGCATGCACTTTTTTGACCTTTCGACCCCTTAACAATGTGGTAGCCTCTCCAATTTTAACCACACGCTTCCACATACTGTGTCGAGAAAAAGGAGACCACATTTCTCTTGATCGGACCTCGGGAAGTGACCGCCAGTGCCCCCACTAGGGTGAATACATTGACAAAATGGGCATGTGGGAATCCCAAATTTTTCCCCCTGGCTCCTGGAGTAACCCTGAATCACATATCCGAAGCGCAGAGCTCTAGAGCAAAGGGGGAAAAAATTATAATCAAAAAGACACCTTTCTTGTCAGAGCCTATAGCTCGTACACTTAGTTGACATTTTGACCCCTTACCAATGTCGTAGCCTCTCCAAATTTTGCACGCTGGCTCCTGGGGCCACCCAGAACAACATATCAAAGGCTGCTGGCTTTAGAGCAAAGGCAAAAAGTTTCAGCCTACAAAAGACACAGCCTAAAACGGGTTCTGACCATTGACCCCTGAACATTATTTGATACCTTAACAATGTCGTAGCCTCTCCAAATTTTTAAACGCTGGCTCCAGGGCCAACCAGAACGACATAGGCAAGGCGGCTGGTTCTAGAGTCAAGGGAAGAAAATGATGACTCAAAAGACATCTCTCCTTTTTGGGCCTTTAGCGCATGCCCTTTTTTGACCTTTCGACCCCTTAACAATGTGGTAGCCTCTCCAATTTTAACCACACGCTTCCACGTACTGTGTTGAGAAAAAGGAGACCACATTTCTCTTGATTGGACCTCGGGAAGTGACCACCAGTGCCCCCACTAGGGTGAATACATTGACAAAATGGGCATGTGGGAATCCCAAATTTTTCCCCCTGGCTCCTGGAGTAACCCTGAATCACATATCCGAAGCGCAGAGCTCTAGAGCAAAGGGGGAAAAAATTATGATCAAAAAGACACCTTTCTTGTCAGGGCCTATAGCTCGTACCCTTAGTTGACATTTTGACCCCTTACCAATGTCGTAGCCTCTCCAAATTTTGCACGCTGGCTCCTGGGGCCACCCAGAACAACATATCAAAGGCTGCTGGCTTTAGAGCAAAGGCAAAAAGTTTCAGCCTACAAAAGACACAGCCTATAACGGGTTCTGACCATTGACCCCTGAACATTATTTGATACCTTAACAATGTCGTAGCCTCTCCAAATTTTTAAACGCTGGCTCCAGGGCCACCCAGAACGACATAGGCAAGGCGGCTGGCTCTAGAGTCAAGGGAAGAAAATGATGACTCAAAAGACATCTCTCCTTTTGGGCCTTTAGCTCATACACTTTTTAACCTTTCGACCGCTTAACAATGTGGTAGCCTCTCCAATTTTAACCACACGCTTCCACATACTGTGTCGAGAAAAAGGAGACCACATTTCTCTTGATCGGACCTCGGAAGTGATTGCCAGCGCCCCCACTAGGGTGAATACATTGACAAAATGGGCATGTGGGAATCCTAAATTTTTCACCCTGGCTCCTGGAGTAGCCCTGAATCACATATCCCAAGCGCAGAGCTCTAGAGCAAAGGGGAAAAGAATTATGATCAAAAAGACACCTTTCTTGTCAGGGCATATAGCTCGTAACCCTTAGTTGACCTTTTGACCCCTTACCAATGTCGTAGCCTCTCTAAATTTTGCACGCTGGCTCCTGGGGCCACCCAGAACAACATATCAAAGGTTGCTGGCTTTAGAGCAAAGTGAAAAAGTTTCAGCCTCCTAAAGACACAGCTTATAACGGGTTTTGACCATTGACGCCTGAACACTATTTGACCGCTTAACAATGTCGTAGCCTCTCCAAATTTTGCACGCTGGCTCCTAGGGCCACCCAGAACGACATATCAAAGACGACATTTCACTTGATCGGACCTCGAAGTGACCGCCAGCATGCATTTATTACATTCTTTACTACTCCACCTCTACAGTTTGTTCTACTGCTCCTCTACAGTCTGTTATACTGCATGTCTAAAGTCTGTTCTAATGCCAGTCTAGAGTCTGTACTACTGATGCTCTGCAATCTGTTTTACTGCAAGTCTACATTCTGTTCAACTGCACCTCTACAGTCTGTTCTATTGCACGTCTACTCAGTTCTACTGCATATCTACAATCTGTTCTAATGCACAGCTACAGTCTTTTCAACTGCAAGTCTACAGTCTGTACTACTGCACCTCTACAGTCTGTTCTAAAGTATGTCTACAGTCTTTTCTACTACTCATGTACAGTGTCTTCTAATGCTTGTGTAAAGTCTCAACTACTGCACCTCTGAGGTATATTCTTCTGCACATCGTCAGTCTGTTCTACTGCACATCTACAGTCTGTTCTAATGGACATCTACAGTCTGTTCTAAAGCACGTCTATAGTCTGTTCTAATGCTCGTCCACAGTCTATTCTTATGCAGGTCTTTAGTCTTTACTACTGCACATCTACAGTCTGTTCTAATGGACGCTACATTCTGTTCTAATGCTCATCTACAGTATGTTCTATTGTACGTCTACAGTCTTTTCTACTGCACATCTACAGTCTATTCTAATGCTCGTCTACAGTCTGTACAACTGCACCTCTACAGTCTGTTCTACTGCACGTCTTCAGTCTGTTCTAATAATTGTCAACATTCTGTAATACTGAACCTCTACAGTCTCTTCTACTGCACCTCTACAGTCTGTTCTAAAGCATGTCTACAGTCTTTTCTAATACTCATCTACAGTCTGTTCTAATGCATGTCTATAGTCTGTTCTAATGCTCGTCCACAGTCTGTTCTAATGCAGGTCTTTAGTCTGTACTACTCCATATCTACAGTCTGTTCTCCTGGATGTGTACAGTCTGTTCTAATGCTCGTCTACAGTCTGTTCTATTGTACGCGTCTACAGTCTCTTCTAATGCACATCTACAGGCTGTTCAACTGCACGTCTACAGTCTTTTCAACTGCATCTCAACAGTCTGTTCTAATGCCAGTTTACAGTCTGTACCTCTGCTCTACTGCAGTCTGTTCTACTGCACGTCTACAGTCTGTTTTACTGCACATCTACAGTCTGTTCTAATGCTCGTCTACAGTCTGTATTACTGCACCTCTACCGTCTGTTCTAAAACATGTCTAGAGTGTTTTCTAATACTCATCTACAGTCTGTTCAACTGCACCTCTACAGTCTTTTCTATTGTTAATAGATAATAATTGTCTAGAGTCTGTTATACTGCACGCTCTACAGTCTCTTTTAATAATTGTCAACTTTCTGTACTGCTGCACCTCTACAGTCTCTTCTACTGCACATCTACAGTTTGTTCTAATGGTCGTCTAGAGTCTGTACTACTGGAACTCTACAGTCTGTTCTAAAACATGTAGTACAGACTGTAGACGAATAAGAACAGACTGTATATGAGTATTAAAAACACTGTAGACATGCTTTAGAACAGACTGTAGAGGTGCAGTAGTTCAGACTAAAGACGAGCTTTAGAACAGACTCTATATGAATATTAGAAAACACTCTAGACATGCTTTAGAACAGATTGTAGAGGTGCAGTAATACAGACTGTAGATGAGCATTAGAAAAGACTGTAGAAGTGCAGTAGTACAGACTGTAGATGTGCAGTAGAACAGATTGTAGACGTTTATTAGAACACACTGTAGATCTAGACTAGAACAGACCGTAGATGAGCAGTAGTACAGACTATAGACTTGCATTAGAACAGACAGTAGATGTGCATTAGAATAGACTGTGGACGAGCATTAGAACAGACTATAGATGTGCATTAGAACAGACTGTAGATGTGCATTAGAACAGACTGTAGATGTGCAGTAGAACAGACTGACGATGTGCAGAAGAATAGATCGTAAAGGTGCAGTAGTTGAGACTTTACACGAGCATTAGAAAAGACTGTAGAGATGCTTTAGAACAGACTGTAGACGCAGTAGAACAGACTCTAGACAATTATTAGAACAGACTGAGACGTCCAGTAGAACAGACTGTAGAAGTGCATTAGAAAAGACTGTGCATTAGAACAGACTATAGTCGTGCTGTAGAACAGAATGTAGAAGTGCAGTTGAAAAGACTTCAGAGCAGCATTAGTACAGACTCTAGATTGGCTTTAGAACAGACTGTAGATGAGGTTTAGAACAGACTGTAAAGGTCCAGTAGAACAGACTGACAATTAGAAAAGATTGTAAATGTGCACTAAAACAGACTGTAGACGTGCATTAGAATAGACTGCAGTAAAACTGGCATTAGAACAGACTGTAGACATGCAGTAGATCAGTCTGTAGATGTGCAGTAGAAGAGACTGTAGAGTTGCAGTAGTACAATGTTGATAATTATTAGAACAGACAGTAGACGTGCAGTAGATCAGACTGTAGATGTGCATTAGAACAAAATGTAGATGTGCATTAGAAGAGACTGAAGACCTTAGTCTTACTGTAGAACAGACTGTAGACGAGCAGTAGAACAGATTGTAGACTTGCAGTAGAACAGACTGTAGACCTGCAGTAGAAGAGACTGTAGAGGAGAAGTAGAACAAACTGTAGAGGTGGAGTAGTAAAGACTGTAGACAAGCATTAGAACAGTCTGTATATGAGTATTAGAAAACAATACTAGAAATGCTTTACAACAGACTGTAAAGGTGCAGTACTACAGACTGTTGACATTTATTAAAACAGACTGTAGACGTGCAGTAGAACAGACCGTAGATGAGTATTAGAAAACACTATAGACATGCAGTAGAACAGACTGCAGTAGAGCAATAGTACAGACTGTAAACTGGCATTAGAACAGACTGTAGAGGTGCAATTAAACAGACTGTAGTCTTGCAGTTGAAAAGACTTCAAAGCAGCAGTAGTACAGACACTAGATTGGCTTTAGAACTGACTGTAGACGAGTATTAGAACAGACTGTATATGAGTATTAGAAAACACTCTAGACATGCTTTAGAACAGACTGTAGAGGTGCAGTTGTACAGACTGTAGACGAGCATTAGAACAGACTTTAAACGTCCAGTAGAACAGACTGACAATGTGCAGAAGAATAGACTGTAGAGGTAGTACAGACTGTAGATGAGCATTAGAACAGACTGTATATGAGTATTAGAAAATACTGTGGACATGCTTTAGAACAGACTATAGAGGTGCAGTAGTTCAGACTGTAGACGAGCAGTAGAACCGACTGTGTATGAGTATTAGAAAACACTACTAGAAATGCTTTACAACAGAATGTAGAGGTGCAGTAGAACAGACTGTAGACGTGCAGTAGAACAGACTGTTGTTGAGCAGTAGTACAGGCTGTATACTTGCATAGGAACAGACTGTAAATGTGCATTAGAACAGACTGTAGATGTGCAGTAAAACAGACTGTAGACTTCCAATAGAGCAGACTGAAGACGTGCAGTAGAACAGACTGTAGACATGCAGTAGAACAGACTGTAGAGGTGGAGTTGTAAAGACTTTTATTGGGCATTAGAACAGACTGTAGACAAGCAATAGAACAGATTGTAGATATGCAGAAGTATAAACTGTAGACCTGCATTAGAAGTGACTCTAGATGCGCAGTAGAAAAGACTGTAAGAAGCAGTAGTACAGAATGTAGACAATTATTACAATAGACTCTAGATGTGCAGTGGAACAGACTTTAGATGAGCATTAGAACAGATAGTAAACGTCCAGTAGAACAGACTGACAATGTGCAGAAGAATAGACTGTAGGGGTGCAGTAGTACAAACTGTATACAAGCATAAGAACAGACTGTATATGAGTATTAGAAAACACTGTAGACATGCTTTAGAACAGACTGTAGAGATACAGTAATACACACTGTAGACAAGCATTTGAAATGACTGTAGAAGTGCAGTAGTACAGACTGTAAATGTGCAGAACAGACTGTAGACGTTTATTAAAAGAAACTGTAGACGTGCAGTAGAACAGACCGTGTAGATGAGTATTAGAACAGACTGTAGAGCTGCAGTTGAACAGACTTCAGAGCAGCAGTAATACAGACACTAGATTGGCTTTAGAACTGACTGTAGAGGAGCATTAGAACAGACTGTATATGAGTATTAGAAAACACTCTAGACATGTTTTAGAACAGACGGTAGAGGTGCAGTAATACAGACTGTAGACGAGCATTAGAACAGACTGTAGATGTGCAGTAAAACAGACTGTAGACGTGCAGTAGAACAGACTGCAGTAGAGCAGAGGTACAGACTGTAAACTGGCATTAGAACAGACTGTTGAGATGCAGTTGAAAAGACTGTAGACGTGCAGTTGAACAGCCTGTAGATGTGCATTAGAAGAGACTGTAGACGCAATAGAACAGACTGTAGACGAGCATTAGAACAGACTGTACACATCCAGGAGAACAGACTGTAGATATGGAGTAGTACAAACTAAAGACCTGCGTTAAACAGACTGTGGACGAGCATTAAAAAGACTATAGACGTGAATTTGAACAGACTGTAGATGAGTATTAGAAAAGACTGTAGACATGCTTTAGAACAGACTGTAGAGGTGCAGTAGAAGAGACTGTAGAGGTGCAGTATTACAGAATGTTGACAATTATTAGAACAGACTGAATACATGCAGTTGAACAGCCTGTAGATGTGCATTAGAAGAGACTGTAGTTGTACAATAGAACAGACTGTAGACGAGCATTAGAACCGACTGTACACATCCAGGAGAACAGACTGTAGATATGGAGTAGTACAGACTAAAGACCTGCATTAGAACAGACTGTGGACGAGCATTAGAACAGACTATAGACATGCATTAGAACAGACTGTAGATGAGTATTAGAAAAGACTGTAGACATGCTTTAGAACAGACTGTAGAGGTGCAGTAGAAGAGACTGTAGAGGTTCAGTATTACAGAATGTTGACAATTATTAGAACAGACTGAAGACGTGCAGTAGAACAGACTGTAGAGGTGCAGTTGTACAGACTGTAGACGAGCATTAGAATAGACTGTAGATGTGCAGTAGAAAAGACTGTAGACGTACAATAGAACATACTGTAGATGAGCATTAGAACAGAATGTAGGCGTCCATTAGAACAGACTGTAGATGTGCAGTAGTAAAGACTAAAGACCTGCATAAGAATAGACTGTGGACGAGCATTAGAACAGACTATAGACATGCTTTAGAACAGACTGTAGATGTCCATTAGAACAGACTGTAGATGTGCAGTAGAACAGACTGACGATGTGCAGAAGAATATACCTCAGAGGTGCAGTAGTTGAGACTTTACACAAGCATTAGAAGACACTGTACATGAGTAGAAAAGACTGTAGACATACTTTAGAACAGACTGTAGAGGTGCAGTAGTACAGACTGTAGACTTGCAGTTGAAAAGACTGTAGCTGTGCATTAGAACAGATTGTAGATATGCAGTAGAACTGAGTAGACGTATTAATAGAACAGACTGTAGAGGTGCAGTTGAACAGAATGTAGACTTGCAGTAAAACAGATTGCAGAGCATCAGTAGTACAGACTCTAGACTGGCATTAGAACAGACTTTAGACATGCAGTATAACAGACTGTAGAGGAGCAGTAGAACAAACTGTAGAGGTGGAGTAGTAAAGAATGTAATAAATGCATGCTGGCGGTCACTTCGAGGTCCGATCAAGTGAAATGTCGCCTTTGATATGTCGTTCTGGGTGGCCCTAGGAGCCAGCGTGCAAAATTTAGAGAGGCTACGACATTGGTAAGGGGTCAAAAGGTCAACTAAGGGTACGAGCTATATGCCCTGACAAGAAAGGTGTCTTTTGATCATAATTCTTTCCCTTTGCTCTAGAGCTCTGCGCTGGGATATGTGATTCAGGGCTACTCCAGGAGCCAGGGTGAAAAATTTAGGATTCCCACATGCCCATTTTGTCAATGTATTCACCCTAGTGGGGCGCTGGCAATCACTTCCGAGGTCCGATCAAGAGAAATGTGGTCTCCTTTTCTCGACACAGTATGTGGAAGCGTGTGGTTAAAATTGGAGAGGCTACCACATTGTTAAGCGGTCGAAAGGTTAAAAAAGTGTATGAGCTAAAGGCCCAAAAAGGAGAGATGTCTTTTGAGTCATCATTTTTCTTCCCTTGACTCTAGAGCCAGCCGCCTTGCCTATGTCGTTCTGGGTGGCCCCTGAGCCAGCGCTTAAAAATTTGGAGAGGCTACGACATTGTTAAGGTATCAAATAATGTTCAGGGGTCAATGGTCAGAACCCGTTATAGGCTGTGTCTTTTGTAGGCTGAAACTTTTGCCTTTGCTCTAAAGCCAGCAGCCTTTGATATGTTGTTCTGGGTGGCCCCAGGAGCCAGCGTGCAAAATTTGGAGAGGCTACGACATTGGTAAGGGGTCAAAATGTCAACTAAGTGTACGAGCTATAGGCTCTGACAAGAAAGGTGTCTTTTGATTATAATTTTTTCCCTTTGCTCTAGAGCTCTGCGCGGGATATGTGATTCAGGTTACTCCAGGAGCCAGGGGAAAAATTTGGGATTCCCACATGCCCATTTTGTCAATGTATTCACCCTAGTGGGGCACTGGCGGTCACTTCCCGAGGTCCGATCAAGAGAAATGTGGTCTCCTTTTTCTCGACACAGTATGTGAAGCGTGTGGTTAAAATTGGAGAGGCTACCACATTGTTAAGGGGTCGAAAGGTCAAAAGTGCATGCGCTAAAGGCCCAAAAAGGAGAGATGTCTTTTGAGTCATCATTTTTCTTCCCTTGACTCTAGAGCCAGCCGCCTTGCCTATGTCGTTCTGGGTGGCCCCTAGAGCCAGCGTTTAAAAATTTGGAGAGGCTACGACATTGTTAAGGTATCAAATAATGTTCAGGGTCAATGGTCAGAACCCGTTATAGGCTGTGTCTTTTGTAGGCTGAAACTTATTGCCTTTGCTCTAAAGCCAGCAGCCTTTCATATGTTGTTCTGGGTGGCCCCAGGAGCCAGCGCAAAATTTGGAGAGGCTACGACATTGGTAAGGGGTCAAAATGTCAACTAAGGGTACGAGCTATAGGCCCTGACAAGAAAGGTGTCTTTTTGATCATAATTTTTCCCCTTTGCTCTAGAGCTCTGCGCTTCGGATATGTGATTCAGGGTTACTCCAGGAGCCAGGGGGAAAAATTTGGGATTCCCACATGCCCATTTTTGTCAATGTATTCACCCTAGTGGGGGCACTGGCGGTCACTTCCCGAGGTCCGATCAAGAGAAATGTGGTCTCCTTTTTCTCGACACAGTACGTAGAAGCGTGTGGTTAAAATTGGAGAGGCTACCACATTGTTAAGGGGTCGAAAGGTCAAAAGGGCATGCGCTAAAGGCCCAAAAGGAGAGATGTCTTTAGTCATCATTTTTCTTCCCTTGACTCTAGAGCCAGCCGCCTTTGATATGTCGTTCTGGGTGGCCCTGGAGCCAGCGTTGAAAATTTGGAGAGGCTACGACATTGTTAAGGGGTCAAATAATGTTCAGGGTCAATGGTCAGAAGCCGTTATAGGCTGTGTCTTTGGAGGCTGAAACATTTTCCTTTGCTATAAAGCCAGCAACCTTTGATATGTTGTTCTGGGTGGCCCCAGGAGCCAGCGTGCAAAATTTGGAGAGGCTACGACATTGGTAAGGGGTCAAAAAGTCAACTAAGGGTACGAGATATAGGCCCTGACAAGAAAGGTGTCTTTTTGATCATCATTTTTTTCCCCTTTGCTCTAGAGCTCTGCACTTCGGATATGTGATTCAGGGCTACTCCAGGAGCCAGGGTGATAAATTTGGGATTGCCACATGCCTATTTTGTCAATGTATTCACCCTAGTGGGGGCGCTGGTGGTCACTTCCCGAGGTCCGATCAAGTGAAATGTGGTCTCCTTTTTCTCAACCCAGTACGTGGAAGCGTGTGGTAAAGGTTGGCGAGGCTACCACATTGATAAGGGGTTTAAAAGGTCAAAAAAGGGTATGCGCTAAAGGCCCAGACAGACTGTAGTCGAGCATTAGAACAGACTTGTGAAATGCAGTAGTACAGACTGTAAATGTGCAGAAGAACAGACAGTAGACAATTATTAGAACTGACTGTAGACGTGGAGTAGAACAGACTGGCAATTTGCAGATGAATAGACTGCAGATGAGGAGACCAGAGGAGGTAACGGGAGGGAGACGAGAGGAAGCAGAGGCCACAGAAAGTCCAGAGGAGGCAGAGAGTCTAGAGGAGGCAAAGGCCACAACGAGACCAGAAGAGGAGAAGGAGGCAGAGAGACCAGAAAAGGCAGATGCCACAGAGAGACAAAAAAGGAGGCAGCGGCCACAGAGAGAGCAGAGGAGGCAGAGGAGACAGAGAGACCAGAGGAGGCAGAGGCCACAGAGAGACTAGAGGAGACAGAGAAGGCAAAGAGACTAGAGGAGGGCAGAGGCCAGAGAGAGACCAGAGGAGGCAGAGGCCAAAGAGAGACCAGTGGAGGCAGAGGCAACAGAGAGAGCAGTAGAGGCAGAGGAGACAGAGTGACCAGAGGAGGCAGAGGCCACAGAGAGAACAGAGGAGGCAGAGGAGGCAGAGAGACCAGAGGAGGCAGAAAGAGACAGAGAGAACAGAAGAGGCAGAGACCACAGAAAGACCAGAGGAGGCAGAGAGTCCAGAGGAGGCAGAGGCTACAGAAAGACCAGTGTAGGCAGGGGAGACAGAGAGACCAGAGGAGGCAGAGGCCACAGAGAGACCAGAGGAGGAATAGGCCACAGAGTGACCAGAGGAGGAAATAAGGCAGAGACCAGAGGAGGCAGAGGCCACCGAGAGATCAGAGCAGGAAGAAAGACAGAGAGACCAGAGGAGGCAGAGAGATATGAGGATGCAGAGGAGGCAGAGAGACCAGAAAAGGCAAATGCCACAGAGAGACAAGAGGAGGCAGCGGCCACAGAGAGACCAGAGAAGGCAGAGGCCACAAAGAGACCAGAGGAGGCAGAGGCAACAGAGAGACCAGAGCAGATAGAGAACACAGAGAGACTAGAGGAGACAGAGAAGGCAGTGAGACTAGAAGAGGCAGAGGCCAGAGAGAGACTAGAGGAGGCAGAGGCCACAAAGAGAGCAGTGGAGGCAGAGGCCAAAAAGAGACCAGTGGATGCAGAGGAGACAGATGGACCAGAGGAGGAAGAGGCCACAGAGAGGGCAGAGGAGGCAGAGGACACAGACAGACCAGAGGAGGCAGAGGACACAGAGAGACCAGAGGAGGCAGTGGAGGTTGAGGACACAGACAGACCAGAGGAGGCAGAGACCACAGAGAGACCAGAGGAGGCAGAGAGACCAGAGGAGGCAGAGGAGACAGAGAGACCAGAGGAGGCAGAGGCCACAAAGAGATGAGAGGAAGAAGAGGAGGCAGAGAGGCCAGAGGAGGCAGAGGCAACAGAAAGACCAAAGGAGACAGAGAGTCCAGAGGAGGCAGAGGCCACAGAGAGACCAGAGGAGGCAGAGGAGGCAGAGAGACCAGAAAAGGCAGATGCCAGTAAGAGACCAGAGGCCACAGAGAGATCCAGAGAAGGCAGAGGCCAAAGACTGACCAGAGGAGGCAGAGGACACAGAGAGACCAGAGGAGGCAGAGGACACGAAGAGACCAGAGGAGGCATAGGTCACAGAGAGATAAGTGGAGGCAGAGGCCACAGAGAGACCAGGAGGCAGAGGCCACAAAGAGAGTAGAGAAGACAGAGAAGGCAGAGAGACTAAAAGAGGCAGAGGCCGGAGAGAGACCAGAGGAGGCAGAGGCAATAGAGAGACCAGTGGAGGCAGAGAGACCAGAATGGACAGAGGAGGCAGAGAGACAAGAGAAGGCACAGGCCACAGAGAGACCAGAGGAGGAAGAGGCCACAGAGAGACCAGAGGAGGCAGAGGAAGCAGAAAGACCAGAGGAGGCAAAGGAGACAGATAGACCAGAGAAGGCAGAGGCCACAGAGAGACGAGAGGAAGCAGAGGAGGCAGAGAGACCAAAGAAGGCAGAGGCCACAGAAAGACCAGAGGATGCAGAGGCCACAGAGGGACGAGTGGAGGCAGAGGCCACAAAGAGACCAGTGGAGGCAGAGGAGACAGAGAGACAAGAGGAGGCAGAGGCCACAGAGAGACCAGAGGAGGCAGAGGACACAGACAGACCAGAGGAGGCAGAGGCCACAGAGAGACTAGAGGAGGCAGAGGACACAGACAGACCAGAAAAGGCAGATGCCTCAGAGAGAACAGAGTAGGCAGTGGCCAGATAGAGACCAGAGAAGGCAGAGGCCACAGAGAGACCAGGGGAGGCAGAGGAGGCAGACAGACCAGAAAAGGCAGATGCCTATGAGAGACCAGAGTAGGCAGTGGCCAGATAGAGACCAGAGAAGGCAGAGGCCACAGAGAGACCAGACGAGGCAGAGAACACAGAGAGACCAGAGGAGGCAGAGAGAGAGAGAGACCAAAAGAGGCAGTAAGAGCAGAGGAGGCAGAGGAGGCAGAGAGACCAGAGGAGGCAGAGACCACAGAGTGACTAGAGGAGGCAGAGGAGACAAAGAGACCGAGGAGGCATATGCCAGAGAGAGACCAGAGGAGGCAGAGGCAATAGAGAGACCAGTGGAGGCAGAGAGACCAGAGGGGCATAGGAGGCAGACAGACAAGAGAAGGCAGCGGCCACAGAGAAACCAGAGGAGGCAGAGGCCACAGAGAGACCAGAGGGGGCAGAGGCCACCGAGAGTTCAGAGGAGGCAGAAAGACAGAGAGACCAGAGGAGGCAGAGGCCACAGAGAGACCAGCGGAGGCAGAGGTAATAGAGAGACAAATGGAGGCAGAGAGACCAGAGGGGCATAGGAGGCAGACAGACAAGAGAAGGCAGCGGCCACAGAGAGACCAGAGGAGGCAGAGGCCACAGAGAGACCAGAGGAGGCAAAGGAGTCAGAGAGAGCAGAGGAGGCAGAGGCCACAGTGAGACCAGAGGGGGCAGAGGCCACCGAGAGTTCAGAGGAGGCAGAAAGACAGACAGACCAGAGGAGGCAGAGAGACAAGAGGAGGCAAAGGAGTCAGAGAGAGCAGACGAGGCAGATGCAACAGAGAGACCAGAGGAGGCAGAGGCCACAGAGGCCAGAGGAGGCAGAGAGACCAGAGAAGGCAGAGGACACAAAGAGACCAGAGGAGGCAGAGGCCACAGAGTGACTAGAGGAGGCAGAGGAGACAAAGAGACCAGAGGAGGCAGAGGCCACAGAGAGACCAGAGGAGGTAGAGGAGATAGAGAGAGCAGAAGAGGAAGAGGCCACAGTTAGACCAGAGGGGAAGAGGCCACCGAGAGTTCAGTTGAGGCAGAAAGACAGAGAGCCCAGAGGAGGCAGAGAGACGAGAGGATGCAGAGGAGGCAGAGAGACCAAAGGAGACAGAGGCCACAGAGAGACCAGAGGAGATAGAGGAATAGAGAGTATAGAGGAGGCAGAGGCCACAGAGAGGCTAGCGGAGGTAGAGGCCACAGAGAGACCAGAGGAGGCAGAAGCCACAAAAGACCAGAGGAGGCAGCGCCACAGAGAGACCAGAGGAGGCAGTTAGAGCAGCGGAGGCATAGAGACCAGAGGAGGCAGAGGAATAGAGAGACAAAAGGAGGCAGAGACCACAGAGAGACCAGAAGAGGCAGAGGCCACAGAGAGACGAGAGGAGGCAGAGGAGACAGAGAGACCAGAGGAGGCAGAGGCCACAGAGAATCCAAAAGAGACATAGGCCACAGAGAGACCAGAGGATTGCAGAGGTCACAGAGAGACCAGTGGAGGTAGAGAGAGCAGAGGAGGCAGAGAAGGCAGAGAGACCAGTGGAGGCAGAGGAGACAGAGAGACCAGAGGAGGCAACGGGCAGAGAGGCGAGAGGAGGCAGAGGCCACCAATAGTTCAGAGGAGGAAGAAAGACAGAGAGACCAAAGGAGGCAGAGAGATTAGAGGACGAGAGGAGGCAGAGAGACCAGAAAGGCAGATGCAACAGAGAGACCAGAGGAGGCAGAGGCCACAGAGACCAGAGGAGGCAGAGAGACCAGAGAAGGCAGAGGACACAAAGAGACCAGAGGAGGCAGAGGCCACAGAGTGACTAGAGGAGGCAGAGGAGACAAAGAGACCAGAGGAGGCAGAGGCCACAGAGAGAGAGGAGGCAGAGGCAATAGAGAGACCAGTGGAGGCAGAGAGGGTAGAGGGGACAGAGGAGACAGAGAGAAAAGAGAAGGCAGAGGCCACAGAGAGACCAGAGGAGGCAGAGGCCACAGAGAGACCAGAGGAGGCAGAGGAGTCAGAGAGACAAGAGGAGGCAGAGGAGACAGAGAGACCAGAGGAATCAGAGGCCACAGAGACGAGAGGAAGCAGAGGAGGCAGAGGAGGCAGAGAGACCAGAGGAGGCAGAGGCCACAAATAGATTAGAGGAGGCAGACAGTCTAGAGGAGGCAGAGGCAATAGAGAGACCAGTGGAGTCAGAGAGACCAGATGGGGCATAGGAGGCAGACAGACAATAGAAGGCAGAGGCCAGAGAGAGACCAGAGGAGGTAGAGGCAACAGAGAGACCAGAGGAGGCAGAGGAGGCAGAGAGACCAGAGAAGGCAGAGGCCACCAAGAGTTCAGAGGAGGCAGAAAGACAGAGAGACAAGAGGAGGCAAAGGCCACAGAGAGACTAGAGGAGGAAGAGGAACAGAGAGACAAGAGGAGGCAGAGGCCAAAGAGAGACCAGAAGATGCAGAGGCCACAGAGAGACCAGAGGAGGCAGAGGAATAGAGAGACAAGAGGAGGCAGAGGCCACAGAGAGACCAGAAGATGCAGAGGCCACAAAGAGACGAAAGGAGGCAGAGGAGACAGAGAGAACTGTGGAGGCAGAGGCCACACAGAGACCAGAGGAGGCAGAGTTCACAGAGAGACCAGAGTAGGCAGAGGCCAGAGAGACCAGAGGAGGCATAGGCCACAGAGAGACCAGAGGATTGCAGAGGTCACAGAGAGACCAGTGGAGGTAGAGAGAGCAGAGGAGGCAGAGAAGGCAGAGAGACCAGTGGAGGCAGGGGAGACAGAGAGAGCAGAGGAGGCACAGGCAACAGAGAGAGACCAGTAGAGACAGAGAGACCAGAGGGGCAGAGGAGGCAGAGAGACAAGAGAAGACAGAGGCCACAGAGAGACCAGAGGAGGCAGAGGCCACAGAGAATCCAGAGGAAACAGAGGAGGCAGAGAGACCAGAGGAGGCAGACGAGACAGAGAGACGAGAGAAAGCAGGGGAGGCAGAGAGTCTAGAGGAGGCAGAGGCCATGAGAGAATCCAGAGGAGGCATAGGCCACAGAGAGACTAGAGGATTGCAGAGGTCACAGAGAGACCAGTGGAGGTAGAGAGAGCAGAGGAGGCAGAGAAGGCAGAGAGACCAGTGGAGGCAGGGGAGAGAGAGAGAGCAGAGGAGGCAGAGGCCACAGAGAGATCAGACGAGAAAAAGTTCACAGAGAGACCAGAGGAGGCAGAGGCCGCAGAGAGACCAGAGGAGGCATAGGCAACAGAGTAACCAGAGGAGGCAATGGGGCAGAGAGACCAGAGAAGGCAGAGGCCACCGAGAGTTCAGAGGAGGCAACGGGGCAGGGAGACTATAGGAAGCAGAGGCCACATAAAGACCAGAGGAGGCAGAGAGTCCAGATGAGTCAGAAGCAACAGAGAGAGCAGAGAGGGCAGAGGAGGCAGAGAGACCAGAGGAGGCAGAGGCAAGAGAGAGACTAGAGGAGGCATAAGTCACAGAGAGACCAGTGGAAGCAGAGGCCACAGAGAGTCCAGTAAAGGCAGAGGCCATAGAAAGACCAGAGGAGGCAAAGGAGGTAGAGAGATCAGAGGAGGCAGAGGCGACAGAGAGACTAGAGGAGACAGATAAGTCAGAGAGACTAGTGGAGGCAGAGGCCAGAGAGAGAGCAGAGGAGGCAGAGGCCACAGAGAGACGAGTGGAGTCAAAGGCCACTGAGAGACCAGTGGAGGCATAGGAGACAGAGAGACCAGAGGAGGCAGAGGACACAGACAGACCAGAGGAGGCAGAGGAGGTAGAGAGACCAGAGGAGGCAGAGGCCAAATAGAGACTAGAGGAAGCAGATTAGGCAGAGAGACCAGAGGAGGCAGAGGCCACAGAAAGACCAGAGGAGGCAGAGAGTCTTGAGGAGGCAGAGGCCATAGAGAGACCAGAGGAGGCAGAGGAGGCAGAGAGAACAAAAAAGGCAGATGACACAGAGAGACCAGGGGAGGCAGCGGCCACAGAGATATCAGAGAAGGCAGAGGCCACAGAGAGACCAGAGGAGGCAGAGGCCAGAGAGAGACCAGAGGAGGCATATGTCACAGAGAGACCAGTGGAGGCAGAGGCGACAGAGAGACTAGAGGAGACAGATAAGTCAGAGAGACTAGTGGAGGCAGAGGCCAGAGAGAGAGCACAGGAGGCAGAGGCCAAAGAGAGACGAGTGGAGTCAAAGGCCACTGAGAGACCAGTGGAGGCATAGGAGACAGAGAGACCAGAGGAGGCAGAGGCCACAGAGAGTTCAGAGGAGGCAACAGGAAGGGATACTAGAGGAAGCAGAGGCCACAGAAAGACCAGAGGAGGCAGAGAGTCCAGAGGAGTCAGAGGCCACAGAGAGAGCAGAGAGGGCAGAGGAGGCAGAGAGACCAGAGGAGGCAGAGGCGAGAGAGAGACCAGAGGAGGCATAAGTCACAGAGAGACCAGTGGAGGCAGAGGCCACAGAGAGTCCAGTAAAGGCAGAGGCCATAGAGAGACTAGAGGAGGCAGAGAAGGCAGAGAGATTAGAGGAGGCAGAGGCCACAGAGAGACCAGAGGAGGGAGAGGCGACAGAGAGTCTAGAGGAGAAAGATAAGTCAGAGAGACTAGTGGAGGCAGAGGCCAGAGAGAGAGCAGAGGAGGCAGAGGCCACAGAGAGACGAGTGGAGTCAAAGGCCACTGAGAGACCAGTGGAGGCATAGGAGACAGAGAGACCAGAGGAGGCAGAGGCCACAGAGAGACGAGAGGAGGCAGAGGACACAGACAGACCAGAGGAGGCAGAGGAGGTAGAGAAACCAGAGGAGGCAGAGGAGACAGAGAGACCAGAGGAGGCAGACGCCACAGAGAGACCAGAGGAAGCAGATTAGGCATAGAGACCAGAGGAGGCAGAGGCCACAGAAAGACCAGAGGAGGCAGAGAGTCCAGAGGAGGCAGAGGCCATAGAGAGACCAGAGGAGGCAGAGAGAACAGAAAAGGCAGATGACACAGAGAGACCAGGAGGCAGCAGCCACAGAGAGATCAGAGAAGGCAGAGGCCACAGAGAGACCAGAGGAGGCAGAGGCCACAGAGAGACCAGAGGAGGCAGTTAGAGCAGGGAGGCAGAGGAGGCAGAAAGACCAGAGGAGGCAAAGGCCATAGCGTGACTATTGGAGGAAGAGGAGACAAAGAGACCAGAGGAGGCAGAGGCAAAAGAGAGACCAGAGGAGGCAGAGGCAATAGAGAGACCAGTGGAGGCAGAGAGACCAAAGGGGGCAGAGGAGGCAGAGAGACAAGAGAAGGCAGAGGCCAGAGAGAGACCAGAGGAGGCAGAGGCCACAGTGAGGGCAGAGGGGGCAGAGGCCATCGAGAGTTCAGAGGAGGCAGAAAGACAGAGAGACCAGAGGAGGCAGAGAGACGAGAGGATGCAGAGGAGGCATAGAGACCAGAGAAGGCAGATGCCACATAGAGACCAGAGGAGGCAGAGGCCACAGAGAGACCAGAGGAAGCAGAGGCCACAGTGAGACCAGAGGGGCAGAGGCCATCGAGAGTTCAGAGGAGGCAGAAAGACAGAGAGACCAGAGGAGACAGTTAGAGCAGCGGAGACAGAGAGTCCAGAGGAGGCAGAGGCCACAGACAGACCAGAGGAGGCAGAGGCCACAGAGTGACGAGAGGAGGCAGAGGAGATATAGAGCGCAGAAGAGGCAAAGGCCACAGTTAGACCAGAGGGGAAGAGGCCACAGAGAGATCAGAGGAGGCATAGGCCACAGAGAGACCAGAGGAGGCAGAGGTCACAGAGAGACCAGAGGAGGCAGAGGAGGCAGAGAGACCAGAGGAGGCAGAGGCAAGAGAGAGACCAGAGGAGGCATAAGTCACAGAGAGAGCAGTGGAGGCAGAGGCCACAGAGAGTCCAGTAAAGGCAGAGGACACAGAGAGACAAGAGGAGGCAGAGAAGGCAGAGAGACTAGAGGAGGCAGAGGCCACAGAGAGACCAGAGGAGGAAGAGGGTACAGAGAGACTAGAGGAGACAGATAAGTCAGAGAGACTAGTGGAGGTAGAGGCCAGAGAGAGAGCAGAGGAGGCAGAGGCCACAGAGAGATGAGTGGAGTCAAAGGCCACTGAGAGACCAGTGGAGGCAGAGGCCACAGAGAATCCAGAGGAGGCATAGGCCACAGAGAGACCAGAGGAGGCAGAGTTCACAGAGAGACCAGAGGAGGTAGAGAGAGCAGAGGAGGCAGAGAAGGCAGAGAGACCAGTGGAGGCAGGCAACACAGAGAGACGAGAGGAGGCAGAGGCCACAGAGAGATCAGACGAGGCAAAGTTCACAGAGAGACCAGAGGAGGCAGAGGCCGCAGAGAGACCAGAGGAGGCATAGACCACAGAGTAACCAGAGGAGGCAGAGGCCGCAGAGAGACCAGAGGAGGCATAGGCCACAGAGTAACCAGAGGAGGCAACGGGCAGAGAGACCAGAGAAGGCAGAGGCCACCGAGAGTTCAGAGGAGGCAACGGGGCAGGGAGACTAGGCAAGGCAAGGCAAGGCAATTTTATTTATATAGCACAATTCATACACTGGGTAACTCAAAGTGCTTTACAGAAATAAAAGACAATTTACAAGATTTAGATTTGGAAACATAAGAAAGATTAAAAGCATTATAAAGAAGAAGAGTGCAGATAAAAATCTCTGTGGCCTCTACCTTCTCTGCTCTCTCTCTCTGGCCGCTGCCTCACTGGTCTCTATGTGGCATCTGCCTTTTTCTGGTCTTTCTGCCTCCTCTGCCTCTGGTCTCTCTGTGGCCTCTGCCTCTCTGGTCTCTATCTGGCCACTGCCTACTCTGGTCTCTCATAGGCATCTGCCTTTTCTGGTCTGTCTGCCTCCTCTGCCTCCGCTGGTCTCTCTGTGGCCTCTGCCTTCTCTGGTCTCTATCTGGCCACTGCCTACTCTGTTCTCTCTGAGGCATCTGCCTTTTCTGGTCTGTCTGTGTCCTCTGCCTCCTCTAGTCTCTCTGTGGCCTCTGCCTCCTCTGGTCTCTCTGTGGCCTCTGCCTCCTCTTGTCTCTCTGTCTCCTCTGCCTCCACTGGTCTCTCTGTGGCCTCTGCCTCCACTCGTCCCTCTGTGGCCTCTGCATCCTCTGGTCTTTCTGTGGCCTCTGCCTTCTTTGGTCTCTCTGCCTCCTCTGCTTCCTCTCGTCTCTCTGTGGCCTCTGCCTTCTCTGGTCTATCTGTCTCCTTTGCCTCCTCTGGTCTTTCTGCTTCCTCTGCCTCCTCTGGTCTCTCTGTGGCCTCTTCCTCCTCTGGTCTCTCTGTGGCCTGTGCCTTCTCTTGTCTCTCTGCCTCCTCTGTCCATTCTGGTCTCTCTGCCTCCACTGGTCTCTCTATTGCCTCTGCCTCCTCTGCTCTCTCTCCGGCCTCTGCCTCTTTTAGTCTCTCTGCCTTCTCTGTCTTCTCTACTCTTTGTGGCCTCTGCCTCCCTGGTCTCTCTGTGGCCTCTGCCTCCACTTATCTCTCTGTGACCTATGCCTCCTCTGGTCTCTTCGTGTCCTCTGCCTCCTCTGGTCTCTCTGTGTCCTCTGCCTCCTCTGGTCAGTCTTTGGCCTCTGCCTTCTCTGGATCTCTCTGTGGCCTCTGGTCTCTTACTGGCATCTGCCTTTTCTGGTCTCTCTGCCTCCTCTGCCTCCTCTGGTCTCTCTGTGGCCTCTGCCTCCTCTGGACTCTCTGTCTCCTTTGGTCTTTCTGTTGCCTCTGCCTCCTCTGGCCTCTCTGCCTCCTCTTCTTCCTCTCGTCTCTTTGTGGCCTCTGCCTCCTCTGGTCTCTCTGTCTCCTCTGCCTCCTCTGGTCTCTCTGCCTCCTCTGGTCTCTCTGTGGTCTCTGCCTCCTCTGGTCTGTCTGTGTCCTCAACCTCCACTGCCTCCTCTGGTCTCTCTGTGTCCTCTGCCTCCTCTGGTCTGTCTGTGTCCTCTGCCTCCTCTGCCCTCTCTGTGGCCTCTTCCTCCTCTGGTCCATCTGTCTCCTCTGCCTCCACTGGTCTCTTTGTGGCCTCTGCCTCCTCTAGTCTCTCTCTGGCCTCTGCCTCTTCTAGTCTCACTGCCTTCTCTGTCTCCTCTAGTCTCTCTGTGTTCTCTATCTGCTCTGGTCTCTCTGTTGCCTCTGCCTCCTCTGGTCTCTTTGTGGCCTCTGCCTTCTCTGGTCTCTCTGTGGCCGCTGCCTCCTCTTGTCTCTCTGTGGCATTTGCCTTTTCTGGTCTCTCTGCCTCCTCTGCATCCTCATATCTCTCTGCCTCCTCTGGTCTCTCTGTCTTTCTTCCTGCTCTGATCTCTCGGTGGCCTCTGCCTCCTCTGGTCTCTGCCTTATTTCCTCCTCTGGTCACTCTGTGGCCTATTCCTCCTCTGGTCTCTCTGTGGCCTCTGCCTCCTCTGGTCTCTCTGTCTCCCCTGCCTACACTGGTCTTTCTGTAGCCTCTGCCTCCTCTGGACTCTCTGCCTCCTCTGGTCTTTCTGTGGTCTCTGCCTCTTCTGTTCTCTCTGTCTCTTCTGCCTCCTCTGGTCTCTCTGCCTCCTCTGCCTCCTCTGTTCTCTCTGTGGCCTCTGCCTCCTCTGGTCACTCTGTCTCCTCTGCCTCTACTGCTCTCTCTGTTGCCTCTGCCTCCACTGGTCTCTCTTTGGCCTCTGCCTCCTCTGGTCTCTCTCTGGCCTCTGCCTCCTCTAGTCTCTTTGCCTTCTCTGTCTCCTCTAGTCTCTCTGTGGCCTCTGCCTCCTCTGGTCTCTCTGTCTCCTCTGCCTCCTCTGCTCTCTGTGGCC
>JALDNG010003309.1:0-28052 GCA_024349245.1 Neodontobutis hainanensis | reverse complement strand
GATCAGAAAATTACAGTCCCTAACTCATCGGTGCTACATTCCTCTTCTCTTCCTGGGCCTGGACCGTCCTGACAGGTGTGACACCTGTCTGTGTGTAATGGGAGACCTGCACTACTTTTCAGCGTAACCATGCTTTAGAGCTTTGTACCGCTGTCTTCCCCTGAAAATTGGAAAAAGTAGATTTGGAAACTCCTCAATGAGCTTCGGTCTTTGCCAGATACCTGCTTTTTGATCAGGTAGACATTGCCCCATGACTTAAAAGAGGCGTGCAGATTGTCTAGCTTTCAGTCTTAGATATAAACAGCTCATAATTTATACGTTTATAGTACTTTTAAGTGTGAGCAACAAACAGCATTAAATGTCTTCTAAATAGACACACAAATCAAATCCAAATCAATGTATCAGTTGATCAGATGATTTGGTTCAACATTTGGTGATTTGAATGGACTCAAATATATTTGGATTTAACTTGAACTTGTTTCATCAATTGAAGGTAACTCAAATTTCAATTTTTGTGGTGACTTTATGGTGCATTCATGTGGTCCTTGGAAAATCAAATTATCCCAGTTAGGAAGTTGTTCTTCTTCTACTTTGATGTGTTCATGTAATTTTATCTCAGAATGTTGGAACAATAAACAATAACAACAAGGACCAAAATGCGCTCATGTTATATTTATTTGATTTTAATGTTATATTAAATAAGTTATTACAGTCAAACTAGCAATAATTAAGCTATTAGCAGCATTTCAAGAAAAGCCGGGCCTGTTTAAAAAAGTTGTTAAGTTATGAATGTTTAAAACAGTTGGTATGATATATTCTTAAATGACTTATATAACTTAAATATCTTAAACGTTTCTGTTGATGATGTAAATAACCATGTTGACAACTCACCCACAACTCGGACTAGTTTTTGGTGTCTTGAACTTGAAAACTGAGGATTTGAAAGTGCCTTGTACTAAAAACTGGTGACTCGACTACAACCCTGCTGTTTATTAAAAACACCTTTCACTGTTTTTACTTTTTAATCTGTGAAAGTGCATACTTATATATGCATATCGATAGAAGAGTTTTAATCTGCAAATGGCAGATAAACTGAATTGAACTGAAGAAGTCACTTTTCCTTTTACAGCTCAGTCCTGAGGTAATTGTGTGCTTTTGTTTAGGTTCCGTGTTGTCTGCAATCAGATCAATGCCTCTGTTAAGTTCGCCCACCTCATTCTTTTAGTCGTTGTTCTGAGCTGTATCACCTTGGCTTTGGAAAGACCCAGCATCTCTGACGGAAGCACGGTGAGACAAATGCATTCTCAAATACATCTATTTCCCTCAGAACCTGGAAAATATGAGATAGGTTCATATTAGATATATTAGATAAAAAAACTGTATGTCTTTGTCTTTAGGAGCGACTTGTCCTGACTTATTGTGACTATGTCTTTACCGGCCTCTTTACACTAGAAATGGTTTTAAAGGTAAACAATATACAAGTATTTCTAAAAACATTTTGAGTTATTTTTGATTTGACTCTTACTGTTCTTTAACACCAGATCATAGCCTTGGGTGTGGTGATTGGGAAAGACAGCTACTGCCATTCCCGAGAACGTCCTAGGACGGGGTGTTGGTGATAGTGTCTGCAGCTGATGTCATTCTCTCACTGAGTGATCCACTGCACAATAATAGAAGAATCATGGGGATCCTCAAGGTTCTACGTTACGGGTTGGGTCAGTATGTCATAGATGTGAACAAGAGACAAGATTTAATTTTTTCCATCAATAGACCGCTGTGTTTAACTCCACCATTTAATAACTGTTTCTCAATATTGCCAGGGGTTTGCAAAAAATACAGTGGAGTATGTATATTTAGGACGAAACATTCCCCAAAGTGATCATGACTTGTACTGCCCCTACTCCTCCTAAAGCAGCCAGGCTTTTCAGCGAGTGGCTCTTACATGGCACTTATACATGTTTTGTATGAATTTTTGTTCCAGGGTCCTCAAACACGCAACAAGATTGAAGCTGGCCATGGACGGTCTCTAGCTTCAGTCTAACCAATTACTAACATTATTATAATCAGTGCTGTTTTTCTTTTCTATGGAGTCCTTGGTGTGCAGGTAAGATAATTCAACCACACATGAGGCTGAATCTGAATGTCTCAAATAGCTTAGAACACTTAGAACACACAGATGTTTGAGTTCTCACTTTAGTAAGGAAAGGAGCTAAGATAGGAGCTCCACTGCTTCTTTTTAAACCTATGGATGTTCTGAAAGGTTAGGAGCTTACTGACTTTCCACAATCCACTGCACCACCAGCCACAATCTTTTCTGAATACGACCAAAATTTAGTTTCGTGTGAAGAGTTTGTGATGAATTTAAAGTCACTCTGCATCAACTGAAAAAGACACTGCTCTAGAGCTACCACATCTTATGACTGACTTTTTCAGGATTAGGTGCTTGTTGTAGTCTTTTGTTAGGATGTGTAGTTTTTATTATGTCAATGTGCGTCAATGTTCAACATTCCTGATGAGGTTAGTGGAATCAGATGTGTCAAAACCCCGCTGATGCTCCTTTCCTAACTTGACAAGGACACTCCTGACCTCTCACTGTTGACTTTAGGACGTTGTATTCAAAGGTTAAGGAACAGTATTTGAATTCAGCCAAAGTATTTACCATATCACTGCAACCCTGTGTGCCTTGGTTGACTAGCTTTTTAAGGGAGCCTTTTACAATTTTGTGGACAAAGAATTCGGTATTGTCAGAAGCATCACCAACAAGACCGAATGCCTGATGTCAAACCTAAGCTGGCAAAGAAGAACATTCAATTTCGACAACATTCTCCAGGTATAAACGAGAAGGCTGGAGATAGACTAAACATATTAGTAGTAGTTGTTGAGTAGTTTTTTGTTTTCTTCCAGACCTTAATGTCACTGTTTGTGATGTACTCGAAGGACGGATGGGTGAATATCATGTACGACGGCCTCGGCGCTGTCGTAGAAGACCTTCAGGTATTATCACTAAACAAAACGAGACTTAACACCAGAGGAGACCGAGTCCTCTCTGAAAAAGAAAATCCTGTTATAAGGATTGGTGTAGAAAAATAAATATAACATAACAACACTTAAAGAAATCCATGACTCAATAAAACTGATAACTATCTTTATTGTTATTAATAAATGTATTTTCTCACTGTATAAGTAACTTATACAAAACACAACCTTAAGCAGGAATAGTTAAAGTGGATTGGATCACGCTGATCCTTTGTGAATTTATCAGTTGTGTTTTGTTTTTCAGCCTGTGACAAACAACAAGACCTGGATGGCTCTGTACTTTCTATCGCTTATAATAATGAGCATCCTCCTGCTGGACATGTTCATCGGGACCATGGTCGACACATTCAACGAAGTCCAGCAAAAACAGAAAATCCAAAGAGGGACCTCACACATATGAAAATGACCCTAACACGGAACGTTAGTCACATCTAGGCCACTGAGCCCAGTATTGCAGTGTTTGATTGTGGTTGTTAGGCCTTTTGTTTTTACAGCGCTATATTACACCCGCTACTCGCGAGTGCGGCGCTTGATCCACACATTGTGCACGAGCCTCATCCTGGAGCTGCTCATGTCAGGGTGATCATTTTCAATGTCTTTATCATGATGTTGGAACATTACAATCAGACTGGTAATGTCAACCCACTGCCTCAGGAACATCTCTAAACTATAAGGGCATATTGATTTATTTATTTTGTTGTCTGCTTAGTACATAGATAATCTCATGGATTACACTTTCTACGGTTTCTTTGCCATCCTCATCATTGACATTGTGCTCAAACCTGTGGCGTTTGGCGGACGGAGGTTTATAAATAACAAGTAAGGCATATAAATAAGCGCAAGTCTGTTTTGTCAATAGTGTCTAATGTAATATGTGAACCTTTAGCTGGAATTGTCTGGACCTGCTGGTGCTGGCGATGTCTCTAATCTTCGTACTCACTGTGCTGAACCTGGATTACAAACTTCCCATTAATCCCAGCCTCATCCGAACCTGCAAAGTGTTCACCCTTGCACAGAGTAATACACACATGCAACTTTTTATTCATTTCTAAAAATTCTCATAACTTTTGGTGCGTTAATGTGGTCCTCAGAATCTCGGGATGTGTTCACATGATTTCAGCTCGTAAAGGTCGGAATATATAGCATCGCAGGACTGATGTTTAGACATGTTCATGTGCATTTCTCAAATACAGAAAGTATTCACAGCGCTTCACTTTTTCTACATTTTGTTAAGTTACATCCTTATTTCAAAATGGATTCAATTTATTATTTGCCTCAAAATCCTACAAACTATAGCCCATGATGACAACATGAAAGAAGGTTTGAATTCTTTGCAAATTTATTAAAAATGAAAAACAAAAAAGCACATGTACATAATTATTTACAGCCAAAACTTTGTTTAAGCTTCGTTGGCCCTAATTACAGCCTCAAGCCTTTTTGAGTCTGATGCTATGAGCTGGGCACAACAATGTTTGGGCAGTTTCTCCCAGTCTTCTTTGCAGAACCTCTCAAGTTCCATCAGGTTGGATGGTTAGCGCGGTGCACATCCATTTTCAGATTTCTCCGGAGGTGTTTAAGGCTGGCTCTGTCTGGATCACTGAAGGATAAGTTTGTAAAAATTTTGAGGCAAACAATCAATTTAATCCATTTTGAAATAAGGCTGTAACATTACAAAATGTGGAAAAAGCAAAGCACTGTGAATACTTCACAGATGCACTGTATTCGAGTTCCCGAGGACCACATGAATGCAGCATTACTACAGGTCTATAAAATAGAGAGCGTTGTGTCAGGAAGGGCATCCTGGATAAAAATATATGCCACTCTAAATATATGGATCCCTCCCCTGTGGCAACCCTGAAGGGAGCAGCTGACACCTACTATTGTGTTTTTTAAAGAGCTCTAAAGAAGAGAGAACACTAAAGCTGGGCACACACACAACTCATACTGTTTGAGTAGATCACGTACGAGGAAAGCCAAAGATCACGATTAATGTGCTCACACACTGTACAACCGGATGGTTTGCTGCGACCGAGATTTCTGACATGTCAGAATTTCATCTGACCACCTATTTCTGGTTAGGAACTTGTTGGGAGGGGTTAATTGCGTAGGCCCTGTACACAGGACACCAAGGACGCACAACAGCCCAGAATTTGGCTCAAAAATGATGGTATGACCAGATATGAGGTCAAATTCAGGTTGAAAATTGCACAGTGTATGCCTGGCTTTAGGAAACTCATGTAACAGGCCCAGGTCAATGCAACAGTCTCAAAAAATGTTAACATGCATGCAACAAAAAACATGCTACTTTGTATTTCCCCACAAGGATAATAAAGGAATAATAAAATAAAAATCAATTTGTTAATGGTGGAAACATTGATTTAGTTTAGTTTGCAAACAGAAACCTTAGGAGTTGATTTTATTATGTCATAAACAGGGACGGATTGGCAATCGGGAATACCGGGAACAATCCCGAACGGCCGGTCCATTTCAGGCCGAATCGGCCGGTGGTCAAATTTTTTATTATTATTTTTTATTATTATTATTTATTTTATATGATACGCTACGTGCACGGCCTGTGGCGGCCGCTCAACTGCAGCAGAACGCAGCTGTGTGTCTGTGTGTGTGTGTGTTTCAGACTGGGCCAAACCAATACTTCCAATCTTAAGGGGGATACGAGCGGCCCCTCCCAACTTGGACTGATCCTCGTATTTCCTGATATCCGATTGGCTCAAAGCGGCGATCAAAGAAGTTTACTTTGTTAGGTTTGAGTTTGTGTGAATTCAACAGAGACAGACGGTAAAAATGTAAAACGAAGGAAAGAAGTGAAAGAAATGGGTGGGGCAAAAAATAAGAATGAAAAAGAAAAAATGTTGGCACAAGAGGCAGCTAAATGTGCCGAATTAGCGGACCTTTCCGCACTGAAAAGGGTGCTGACACAGGAGCGTCTTGAGGCATTCATGCTAATGTGCACAGAAAAAGAGATCCTAATGACTTTAGACAACGATGGAGTCATAGACAGAGTTGCAGAGTCGAGTAAACTTCTCCAAAGATTGCTGGTGATGTGAGGTAGGACAGTTTTAGGAGGAGCAACAGCAGCAGGAGAGAGGAGGAGGAGAAGAGAGGAATAGGAGCAGCAGCAGGAGAGAGGAAGAGAAGGAGCAGCAGGAGGAGAAGAGCAGGAAACAGACAGGTAGATGGGCAGTGTGCAGGGCTGGGTAGGCAATCATATTAGACATATCAATCAAAGCTTTATTAAGAACACGCACACAAAAATAGAAAAATACAGCACAATGTTACATATTTACATAAAGGATAAAATGCCAATAGTTCCACATTCTAGATAATAACCTGACTGAAGCACAGATTTAATTAGAAAATGTATTATTCTTTGTCATATTTATTACTCATGTTCTTCTCATGCATGTGTTATGTAGCTGTACAATCAGTAAGCAGAGGCAGGGTCCAGCACAGGGAAGCTGAGGCAGGAGAGTTGAAAGTGAGCACACACACACACACACACACACACACACACACACACACACACACACACACACACACACACACACACACACACACACACACATACACACAATCTCTATTGTATGGGACTGCATTGTAGTTTTTGAGTATGAGTGGGTGTGAGTATTTGTAACTATTTTATCACTCCGACTGACTGTACACATGACATGCTGGTAGTTCGCAGTATACTGTGTGACTTATGTGTTTGAGATTAGGTTTTGGTTGTGTTCAGTGCAGTGGACTTGCTTATACAACCTGAGGAGGCAGGTGTTATCCTAAAGTTTCTTGAAGGTCTTCAGCGTAATCTGATTGTCTTTATACCATAAAAACACTATTAGAATGAAAATAACTGAAAAAAAATCCTGCTCGTGCACCAAGGGCACTCGCGTAAAAGGCCTCTCTCGTCTTAAAGTCCCGGGCTGAATTTCAGTCCCAGTACGTCCCTGGTCATAAACACCTTACAACTAGAAAATGTGACCATTTAAGTGGCACACTAATGCAGCATGTCTTTTCAGTTCTGAAGGCTAAGAAGATCAAGGTGCTGATAAAAACTATCTGGAAGACTCTGTCACAGGTAATTCAGTTTTCATTTAAAACATCATATCAACATGAGCATTATTATCAGAAGACAAGAACTCACTGACAGTGAACTCTGAGATATTACCAGCCTTAGAACCATGCTCTTAAGAAATATTCATGTTGTAAAAATGTGTTCAAACTAGGGTTGGGAAAGTAAATGCTTTAATATCACGTTAACGCATAAACATCAACAATCATTTTATCTCGCATTAACGCAGTAGGTGTCATCCTGCGTCTCAATCGAGGAGAGCATTAGGGGCGGGGCTAAGACTGCTGCAGCGCTCAGAGGAACTGTTCTAGATTTCTCCAAACTCATTAAACATACCTAACATTCAATTAAAACGGCGTTTTCTCCAGTCTCTCTCTCTGTCTGTGCATGTGCGCTCAGCCCAAGCCTCTCCTGAAACCCCTTATAAGGACCTTGAGTAAGGGCACCACCATAGAGCGATAAACCTCCACCCACCAAAGGCAACACATGCAACAGAAATGCAACATCCTTCCTAATAACTCCACATTGTAAACCATTTTAGTGTTATTTTGGGATTTAGACTTTTAAAGAAAATAAACTTAGTAGACAAACACCAGGCTGGTCTAACAATCTGTAAATTAAATTACCTAACTTTAAATATTTACTAAACTAACCATAACAATAAAAACAAACATGAACAGAGAGCAGGAGGAAGGTTGTTAAGTGTCATTTTTCCTCCAGGTTGGAAATCTGTGCCTGCTTTTCGCCTTCTTTTTCTTCATGTATGCTGTGTTGACAGTGGAGCTGTTTGGGAAACTTGGTCAGTCATAAACACAAGCACAGTACATATATTATTATAAACATATTGTGTTTGTCGTATGTATTTAAAACATTGTTAATATAATGTGTATATTGTTTATATTATTATCATATATTGATTGTTATATCGATCTTTCTCGTGACTAGAGTGTACTCCAGAGTATCCATGTGTTGGCTTGAGTCTCTACTGCCACTTTCAAAACTTTGGCAGTGCCCTCCTGACGCTCTACATACTGTGCACAGGAGACAACTGGAGCGGATTTTGATGGTAGACAAACTCAAGAACAAGCCCAGAACCACAACACAAATAAAAATTCTAGCACACAATTATAGCTTTGCCTGTGCACTGGCTCTAAAACATGTATTCCTAACGACTGTTATTGCTCCATCAATGTACATAGTGCAGCTGTAAACATTTATAGCAGTTATTCCTGTGGGGAAATTTCTTATCGGCATTCTCACCAGGGGCATCCAGCATGTTTTTGATGTTAGTGGGGCTTTGGTGAGTACCCAAAGAAAACCCACCCGAGCAAGTGGATGTTTTTAGAAAATAAGTGGGGCTCAGTGGCTCAGTGGTAGAGCGCTTGTCCCTGGTGGTTCGATTCCCGCCTCCTCACAGTTCATACTGTCGATGTGTCCTGGGCAAGACAGTCCTTGATTCCAGTGGTGTTCAGGCTGTAACACTGGTGAATTGAAGCTTAATGTAAGTCGCTTTGAATAAAAGCATCAGCTAAATGAATAAATGTAAACGTAAGTAAGTAACGTTCCACAATAGTTTGCAGTTGTGTAAGTTTTCTAATCAAAGTTATCAGTTCAACAACATAAACACTGCTAAAACAGCTTGAAGTGCAATGATGTCATGGTATACCACGTGCCAAGAAATGTATGGCCCTGTCCCTCCGAGTGGTACATGTGTGAAGGATGCCCCAATGCTGCAGTAACGCTCTCAATCAGACTCCATTGAGCCTTTTATTCACACTTCCTCGAGTATGCATCAGACCTGACTTTGCTGGAAAATATTTTTAATTCTACCGTGATTTTTGATATCTACGTTTTTTCATTGATTTGTTAAAGGATACTTTGAGGGAGTGCCGACTGGATGATGTAAACTGTTCAACCTACCTGTCCTGGGCTGCCCCACTGTGCCTTATCACCTTTGTTATAATGGTCCAGTTTGTTTTGGTGAACCTTATTGTGGCCGCCATTATACAGGCCCAAGAGGAGAGCAGGAATGTAAGTACAAAAGCACACATCACATCTACAAGTCAAATGTTTTTATTATTATTATGTTGTATTGTGGTTTAAAAGGTCACAAAATAACAAGGGACTTGTTTTAAGCCCTGAGTGTAGTCCTCAGTCAGTCTCAAACGTTACTTCAGGGACATATAATAGAGAGGATAGAGTTTTAAAGATCCAACTTGTTTTGTTGAAAATTCACTTATAACTTGCATAACTAGCCTGTCTTTTATTGGAACAGGAGGTGTATCAGAGGCAGCACGTTGACCAGGAGCCACCAGAATGAATAGAATCAAATATTAATGTCATTCATTCATTCATTAATTCATCCATTTATTTATTATTTTTTTATTGATCCATTTATTCATTCATTTATTCCTTGATTTGTTAATTTATTCATTTATTCATCAATTCATTCATTTATTAATTCATTCATTTATTCATTCATCCATTTATTCATTTATTCATTCATTCATACATTTATTATTTCATGAATTTATTCGTTCATTTATTCATTCATTCATTTTAATAAGTTGTTTATAAATTATTTTGTACATATGTTTATGTTTGTAAATATGTTTGAATAATTAAATAATTAATAACAATTTATTACATTATTTTTGATGATTTACATCAAACCTCATGTAACTGAGTTGTGTCCAACTCATTTTAGTTCAGGGCCACAGTCTGAGGAAAGAGAGAGCAGCAAGTGGACGTCTGAGATCAGTGAGCTGCAGGACAGAACAACACAAGTATTCCTTCTTTCTGACTGCCATAAGACTCTACCATTAGTCAGTCTGTGGAAGATGAAGAATTCTGCCTTAACTCATTTGAAGAGCCCTAACAACCGAATTTCCATTAAATAAAGTTTAAAGGGGTTGTTATTCGTAGGCTGACTGGGAAGTGGCTGGACGTTTGTGAATTTTAAAAGTAATAATGAGCAGATTTATATATAAGCTATAATAACATATTAAAGTGCAAAAATGTGCAAATGATTAGTGCAATGCACACTGGTGGAAAGTTCAGTTCTCCAGCAGCAGAACAAGAGACATGTGTCTATCCAGAAGCTTAAATAACTGGGTAAAAACATTAACACTTTTAAAAGAGTTATTAACAAAACCACCACAAGAGGCTTCAAACTCACAAAAACATAACCCATATTTAAAAACCAATACAGTGTGCTGCAGAAACCCTAAAAACCTGAGGGCACAGCGTACTCCTGCAGGACACACAGAACAACATTCAGACAACCCACTTTGTACAAATGTTATTTCTGCCTTATCTGCCATTTTAACCTTTTAGTGTGTTTTATGTTTTAACATGGGGTCTTTGTTGGCCAGAGACCAAATTAAAAGCAAATGTAAAAAATGTAATCTTTATATTAAAAATACAAGTTCTAATT
This sequence comes from Neodontobutis hainanensis, assembly GCA_024349245.1. Classification (NCBI taxonomy): domain Eukaryota; kingdom Metazoa; phylum Chordata; class Actinopteri; order Gobiiformes; family Odontobutidae; genus Neodontobutis; species Neodontobutis hainanensis. The sequence goes on along the minus strand of JALDNG010003309.1, from coordinate 17,493 downwards.
GTTTTCTTCTGCTTATTTATCCTGACCTGTTACCTCAGTCTTTATTTAGATTGTGCAACTTTGATTTTGTATAAAGTGATCTGTTCTGAGTGTAAAAGTGCAGAGGTGTTGTTTAAAGTGCTGATGGTTTGTGCGCTGTGCACTGGTAATCCATCTTTAACGACCTGTTACAGGGAATAATAAAGTCATTTTGAGTTTTAAGGATTAACAGTTATGGATCTTTAGAACTAATCAAATTTGACCTAAATAAAGAACGTAAATGAAGACAGAGTTTTAAAGACCCACAGTGTGGAACAGAGCCCAAACTGAAGAGAGTCATCTTTCTAGTCAAACAAAACATTGCATTAAAATATAACACTATTGATTTGAACTTTTATTGAAACTTAATTTTAGCTCCAAATGTGAGAAGGTGGTACTTTTGCTCAATGGGTACAGCTGTGAACATTGAACATTACATTGAAAAGAGGTCTAAGCAATTACAAAAAAAAAGTTACATAATAGGAAAAGTAAACACATCTATTGTTAAATATACAGAATAATAACAGAGAAAATCCATCAACGTGAAAAATAATCAAAACATTGCAATTCAAAATGTTTAATGTAACATGTTACAACAGGATCAACAGAATGTGGTTAAGTAATGCTAAGCAAACAACTACAGTTTGATATTTTGTAACAAAAAATGAAGAGAAGGAAAGCCTCAGAAGAAGTCAGAGTGAACAAAATCTGTGGATAAGGTTGTAAATGAAAATCATAGGCTGTCACTTCTCCTGCTTTAAATCCAGGTAGACCTGCTTCAGGAGAAGGGAGGCTGGCTGCAGGGAGCCTTTTAGGGACATGGCAGGGCCTTTTTCACACTCGGCAGCCTCTGTGACTGAACAGCAGAGGGCAGCAGTCACATCTGGTCCAGCATAAATGGTAAGGTCCCAGGTTTTATTGTCAATGTGCTGTGACATAACTCCTGTGACAGAGTAAAAGTAGACACAAGGTGTAAAATTCTGCAAAAAACTTATTTAGTTACTCATTTATTCTCTGATGAGTTAATGTCTGTGTTTTATCTGTATAATCAGCTTAAAGTGCATATATATTATATCTATGAACATATTATGCTAGCAAAACATTAGCTTAGTTTATATGCACACAGGAAAGATCTAGTTAAAGATACACACACATGATGTCTGCTCCAGAAGCATGGACAAAAGACAATCTGGGACAAAGCCAACATTAACCTTTTTGGTCTGTGATTAATGAGAGAAACCACTGACAAGAGGCTTCATAACTCACAGATGGATCTCTTGCACTTTAGATCCAAAGAATAACACCGTGTACAGTGTGCTGCAGAAACCTAAAAGCCTGAGGGCACTGCGCCACCTGCAGGACACACAGAACAACACAGAAACTCCTGCTTATAAATATAGTCTGAAAATGTTATTTACTAATGTATTAACAAATTTTATTTCACACTGCAAATATTTTAACATTAAGCTTTGTTAGGAGACCAAATTGTAAAGCAAATGTCAAATGTAATCTTTATAAGATTAAAATATTTACTGTACATTCATTAATAAAAGGTTCTTAATGGGTTGTGACCTGTTAACCAGTGTTATATATAAAATTGTGCTTTCACTGTCTTAAGGACTCCTCTAAATAACTTTATACATTAATGTTTTCTAATCCTGATCTGACTCTGTAAAGAGGAGATCAATCTGTGACATGGTTTGTGCCCTCGAGCACTGGTAATGACACACCTTTGTAAAACGTTATTACCAATATCTATAAACTACAAAGGATATATTTTATTATATTTACTGTATAGAACTAATCAAACCTAAATAAAGAACAAATGAAGAAAGAGTTTTAAAGAACAGAAGAACACCTAGAGCCCAAACATACCATTCTTTAATTCAAATCTGCACTTGTTTGCATTAAAAATGACACACATGTATTGTTTATTTTTCTAGCAAACTTAATTTTTAGCATTTGTGATATGTTTGTACTTTGGGTACAGCTGTGAACATTGAACATTACATTGAAAAGAGTGCTGAATACATTGTCGACACTGGCGTGTCATAAATGCACCAGGAAGATTTTCTGCTGATATTCATCTTTTATTCTAACTGCAACAGAGAAAATGGAGAACGTAATCCAATAAATTGTCTGTCATTTCAATAATGTAATGTTTTACAAAGCAGAGATAAATGCGGTATGTGGCTAAGCTAATGCTAAGCTAACTAACTACAGTGTGACTTAAACTTGTAAGCGGGAGGTCCCTCAGCTGCTTATTGGGAGAAAGTGAAATCTGAGACAGGGATGGAAAAAGAACAATTTTCTATCGTTTTAAATCCAGAGTAACTGCTATTTCTAATCTGTCCACTGTGGTCGCAGTGTTTGTTGTTAAATTTGAGGTAGAGAACACAACCCTTCACTGACTCCCAGGACTGCAGCAGAATTGTTTGTATTTATTGCAAGCAGATTTATTAAATGGTAATAATTGTTGTATCTTTTTAAAGTCTTTGCTGTACACAAAATAACTCTGTGACAGAGAACAGTAGACACAGCAGGTGAAAAACTAGCAAATAAAAGTCTGTAACTTTCTATTTATTCTCTAGAAAAGAATGGCTGAAACTTCTGAGTTCAGTTTCTGGAATATCAGAAAGGTCAGGAAAGTGCATAAAGGCTCCTTTGTTAAATTAATTGTTATGTCAATATAATATCTGCTTCAAAGATTATATTGTGAGAATTAGTTTGTGAAAACACACACATGATTGAACAGCCAGTATTGGGTCCTGGACAAAAGACAATCTCTCGACAGCCAACATTAACCTGGTCTGTGATTCAATGAGTCCCACCAAGACATTATAATGTAATTGTACCTGCACTTTAGACCAAAGAATAACAAGGATGAATTGATGATTTACTATAGGTTTTAAATGATTATGTAGTTATTATATTTGGTCTGATTCTGCTGATTGTGTTTCCTGAACTAAACTGATGGACAGGAGTTTGCTTTGGAATATAGTCTGAAAATAAGGGATATTTACAATGTATTAACAAATTATTATTTCACCATCTCCTAAATACCTTAGCTTCAGCTGTCACCTGTAGCTCCGCTCCAATTGTAAAGCAATAAGTTATTTAGCTCTCTAAGATTAAAATTTACTGTACATTCATTAATAAAACTGTTCACAGATTGTAGACTATAGAGTTCAGTCAGAAACCAGAATGAACCAGGATCTGACTTTAACTCATGGATGAACACTAACAGAGAGGATCAGGCCCAGGACGACAACACTGCTCCTTGAACTCCAGCACATTCAGTTTTTAAAGTGTGTCACTGCACTTGTTTCATTTTTAGGTCAAAAGCCACACATTTCTATGACGCTCAATGACACACTTTATCTCACTCCTCTGTGAGCTGTACTGTAGCTTCAGTTCTGACAAACACACAAACAATTATAAACCTCTACAGAACAATAACCACAAAAGACAAGTATCTAACACGTTTCTGAACAAGAATGATGTTATCTCTCCTTCAGCTTCAAGACGACAACACAGTTCATAGTTGCTCCTTCTTTGTCTCAGTGTCATTGTAGAGTCAAGAAGAAGTAACACATCTATTTCCTTTAGTTCTTACACTGATCTTCAATGTTTTTCTTAGTACTCAATATATCTAACGGAGTAAAGATCAACAGGTTCATATAACAATGATCAGACTGTATTTAGTTGTTTACAATATTTTAGTGCTACAGGTGTCACTTCTACTGCTAACTGCCGACTTACATGTGATGCATATAGTTTAATGATTATTTAAAATGTATTCTATTTTTATTTTATTCTAAACAGGTGTTGCATGATGGGTCGACTGTGAGAAAAGTCTCAAAGTGTGAAAGCTGTGGTTCAGTGTTTGTGTGAGGTAAGTGTGAAAAAGGAAGTGCAGACCAGTTAAACATATCTTCATCAAATGTACCCTCCTCTTCCTCTGTGAGTGCTGTAGATGAAGCCTGTAATGAGCTGGAGTTTGTCAGAGGCAGAGTGACGAGCGCTGGATGTGAGGATGGGACCCTCTCTGGTCTGGACTCTGGGGCTCATCTGTGAGTTTACAACACTTTGACTTTAAACAGGTCAACATCTAAACTTTTGTCAGGCCTTTGTCGACATAAACTCTTTATAATTCATATTTCAGTCTTCAATGTCGTCTTCTTCAAACACACAAAAGGTAAATAACTATCCTGTTTAATCTTTATTTAGTTCAGTTTCAGATTTTATTTAACATATATATGGCCTTATGTTACAAAACGTTCATAAAGAAGTGGAATTACATATTCTTCAAGCTGTGTTGTTTTATATTAGGCCATGTAACGTACAGTGTTACTTCTGCAGTTGTCATTAAGATGATTGTGTTTTCATGTTTACATCTATAGGACAGGGATATGACACCTGGGCCCATTATGACATCAAGAAATAAACTCACTGTGTTTGTGTTCTTTTATTGTTGCCTGTGACAGAGTTTAAAGAGATTTTCTATATTATTTTTGTCATATTTAAAAATATCATAATGTTAGATGGATTTTTGCCCCAAAAAGTCACTGGTTGTGTTTTGTTGAATCTCTTTGTTGCACTGGATGGAGTCGTGAGGACTTGTGTAGCACTTATCCACAGTTGTCTTTAGTCTGTTCTTAAAACACAGGGCTTACTTTTAAATCTTTGACATGAAGACTTGAGAAACTGTCAACACTCAGTAAATTATAATTTAGAGTCCTGTGTTGGTTCTTTTATGTTCTACTTTTGATAAATGTAATGATGAGAAAACAAAAATAAACCTACACCTTTAACTCTGCCATGTTTCTTTTGTAATTTTCTTTTTCTCTTTCTTTGTATACAGTTGTTATACAGTGGCCGTAAAGTGCAAACAAATTAACAAAAGCAAATATCAAAATAACAAATCAGAAAACAAATTTACCCTTTAAACCTATTTAAGGCGTCGTAAACAAGCAGCATAATGCACTACACAGCCCCAAGCCTAATATGGGTAAGCCGCACATCCAATTACTCAGCGGAAACCCCGCTAAACGCACATGCCATATACACCAACTTCAAACACAGACCAAAAACAATCATACAAAAGACAACATGTCAAGGTGTGAAGTTCGCCTCCTCAACTCAGATGCTACATTTTTGCGAACAGCTGGCCAATACTTAAGCCTACAAACTCATGCCAGACCTCAATTTAAAGTACAGAAGCTATCGACATAACGTTACAGTTTCCTCAATTCTATTGGCACTAATGATTTTAAGGAGGCACGATGTGCTCAGTTCGATCAATCGGCTGCAGAGAATTTGCCGCGCGCAGTGGGGGCCAGCAACCGCTGCATAAAAGAAACAGACGCAGGAGGAAGAATGCAGACTGAAAACACATATAAATACATAGAAGTCTGGTTTAAGTTCTCAATAATGTATTTAATGAACACCATTAGTGATATAAACATGAAATATATAGTATTTACATGACTAAACTGAAATGGAACAGACTAATCTGTCTGTACTAAAACCTCTTGAGTTTTATTCTGCTCCACATTATCGGTTTAAAACTTTGCAGGGATAATGTTAAACATGTTTTATTTACATGTTATGAAGTAAAAAGTTGCAACAGCAGCATTCCAAAGAAACGAAAACTAAAAACTAAAAAAAATAATTTAGCTGTGTGCCATCTTCATTTTCTCTTTACTAGTAACACATATTAATATGATAACACTTTTTGACAAATCTCCACAAAGTTCCCTTTAAAATGACAAAATTATTCAAATACACCTTATTGTTGCTGAAATATAGTCTTTACTTTATGGGTATGGATTTTTGAGCAGTGTTCTTGAAAATAGGCCTCGGGTTTAAAGGGTTAATAAAACTAAAAACACATCAATAATTCACAGAAACAAGAGTGAGTCAGAAAGAAGAGTCAGAAAACTGCCTGGTTTTCTAACTTGTAATTTTGTTCTCAGTTCTGTTATTTCGGTTTACACTTTATGGCCATCGTAGTATTACTCTAAAGCATTTTTTTAAATTTATATTCTTTACTTTACTTTTGTTTACACAGGTGACCATGTGACTCTGAAGGGTCCTGAACAGTCTGTGTATCTCGGAGACAATGTAACTCTGGTTTGTGTTCAAAATGTTCAGGCAAATTTGGACTTTTACAAAAATGAATTACTTGTTACGGAGGACAAATACCATAAGATACAACAAAAATTCTGCCACCTGCCACAGTTGAACTAAAAATGTATTTAGTGGCAAAATCAGATCACGGTTTTTACTGGTGTGGGACCAAAGACGGACCACAGTCCACAAAGAAAGAACTGAAGTTAACAGGTCAGTATTTTAAGACTTCTGATTTTACACAGCACTTATTTTGTTTCACTAATGACAAATAAATCATAAAAATAATTACCATTTCCATTTTGCCAAAGTCTGCATCCATCTTTGGCTGACTCTGACTTTAACAATGCCATGTTTTTCTAATATTGTTCTCTCCTCAGGAAAGGGACGCAGAGTCCTTCTGAAAACATCCAGTGACACCATCCCAGAACAGAGCAGTGTGACTCTGAGCTGTGAAGTCCAGGACTTTAAAGGAACGTATAAATGGTTCAGAAGAAACTCAGCATTTGACTCTAAGAGGGAAATAATAAAAGAAAACTCAGCTCGTGTCAGTGTCTCAGATGGAGGTGTCTACTGCTGCAGAGGATGGGATGAATATATTGTCACAGAACAAAGTAATGATGTCACTGTTTTAAAACTGGTGAGTACAGTTATGTTTTTAAATATAGATCTAAAATAAAAATAAAAGTTAAAAAGTAAGGAGTTAAAATAAACTGTGCCTATTCTTGGAACAAAATGAGGGTGTTTCTTTTGAGCTGATATGTCTTCAAATATACATTTATTACATTTATTACTTTTATTACATTTATTACATTTAAAAACAAACAGTTTTAAAAAGTTGGTGTATATTATACTTTTTTCTGATTTTTTTATTTCACTGCTGTTCTTTGTGATTGTTTTGTTTATTAAACTGAAGTATGACATTTATTTGCAAAGATAAAACAATTACAGTTATTATAAAAGGTACTAAATATTATGGCTATATAAGGCACGAGCAGGAGGCATGTCACAGATGTTCTCCGAGTCCCAGAAGGTTCAGAAGGAACTAGCATTTCAGAAATATATTCTGGTGTTATACCATTTAGAGACTTTTAACGTTTTAAAGTCTATTCTCTGAGCAACAGGAAGCCAGTGCAGAGATTTTAAAACTGGACTGATGTGGTCGTATTTCCTGGTTTTGGTTAGAACCCGAGCAGCAGTTCTGAATAAGCTGCAGCTGTCTTAACCCTCGTTTTGAGAGACCAGTGAGCAGCCGTTACAGTAATATAACCTGCTGCAGATAAAAGCATGAATAAGTTTCTCTAAGTCTGCTTTAGACATTATCCCTTTGACTCTGGAAATGTTTTTAAGGTGATAAAATGCTTATGATGTAATGGACTTAATGTGACGTGGAAATTCAAGTCTGAGTCCATAATGACCCCTAGATTTCTAACTTGTTTTTTAGATTTTAGAGAAAGAGATTGGAGGTGACTGCTGACACTTTCTCTTTGTTTCTGTTTCCAAAGATGATTACTTCAGTCTTGTCTCAGGGCTGTGCCGACACCTTCTTCTTTACACAGGATCGTAAGCTGTCATCTGTGAGGCGTGCGAGATGTTTGCTTTTAATAAAGTTTAAGTTGGAAAACACCTGCATATCTCCTCATTACACATTAAGCATACTTCTTACAATTCTCCATAGATGGCCTACCTGGGACTCAAAAGTTAAAAAAATTGCGACTGGCGGGTGTTGCACATTAGCATTAGTGGCGCACGGTAACAGCGACAACATAAAAACGAACGAACTAAAATAAAACACAATAATTAAATACTCATTAATTATTTTTAAAAGCCACAGGAGCCGCATCAGAGGGATGAAAGAGCCGCATGCTGCTCCAGAGCCGCGTGTTGCCGACCCCTGCACTAGAGTGAAACTGTTTTGATGTAGGTTTCAGAACACAGTTGTAAAAAGCTGGCAGGTGATAATGGAGGACTTTCTTCTCTGTTCAGTGAGACTCAGCTCTTCTGTGTGAACTCTGGTGGAGCTGAGTCTGCGCTCAGAGGAGCAGGTCTCTGTTTTCACCTGCCAGCTGTTTACAACAGTGTTCTGAAACCTACATCAAAACAGGTTCACTCTAGAAGGACAACGACTCCACTAACACTAACGACTCACATCAGGAGTCACACTGCCCTACTCTGAGACCAGAACAGCCTGGTCCAATCAGAGTTAGTTTCAGGTCAAAGCCCTCCTCTAGAGATAAAGCTCAGCTCTGTATCAGCTGGACTCAGAAATGGAAAAAGATAAAACCTCTTTAGCTTGAAAACTAAGTCCAGATGCATTTGCTTTAACTTTTTTCAATATGTTTAAGCTTAACTGAATGATTAGTATTTACTAATATTCTGCTCATCCAATATTAAAAAAGATGAACCTGTGCCGACTCAAGTCCCGTCTATTTATCCCTTCGTCTTCAACCGAAAAATCAGAACAAGTTGGATTTGGACACACCCTTAATGAGCTTCTTTCTCGTCCTGACACCTGCGTTATGATCGGGAAGATACAGCCCATAAGTATCAAGAACAGCAGAAAGTTTTTGATACATTCCTGATACAAACATTATCCACACAAATTTTAAAATCACCTGCTATGACTATTTGTTCAATTTCTGTGCAGACAAACGAAAGCATTTCAGTAACTCATCAATAAAATCATGACAGTGTTTGTAAAGAACTACATTATAGATGAAGAAAACTTGAACTTCATTTTGAATGACACATATTCAAATGGGGCAGCAGTAGCTCAGTGGGTAGAGCAGCCGTCCTTCAACCGGAAGGTAGGGGTTCGATTCCCACTCTCTTCACAGCTCATACTGTCGTTGTGTCCTTGGGCAAGACACTTAACCCACCTAGTGGCTGTAAAACTGGTATTTACTGTAGAATAATGAAAGTTGCTTTGGATAGAAGCGTCAGCTAAATGAATAAATCTAAATGTAAATAATAAAACTCCCAAGTGACAGCTTCTGGATGAGAATATTATCCCTAAGAAAGGAACATACACCACCTCCCTTTTGTTTTCCTGTATTTTTGATACGAATGTAAAATCAGATAGAGTGGATTAAATAAGGACTGCATTTCCTGTCATCTAACCATGCTTCTGTTAAAAACATCAAGCTTATTTGAAGTTATTAAATCATTGAACACTGCAAGTTTCAAGTCTGTTTGAGCAGGACCTGACATTATCTGTTTGAAGGGGATTTGAGTCAGATTTGTCTGTTCAGGTTGAGAACTGGTTAATTTTGACAAAATGTCCTGGCACAACAGAGGCCTCAGTGTCTTAATCACTGATAACAGTCATGATGCTGGTCTGGAGGACGTTAAGAGGGTTTGACATGGGTTTAAAATGAAATTATATTATGTTAAATATTACATTCGATGTTGACAGAACCCACAGTGAGTCTGAATCCAAACTGGTCTGAGATCTTTTCTGGAGACAGTCTCACTCTCAGATGTGAGATTGAGGACAGAGGAAACACTGAGTGGATGTATCAGTGGAGCAGGACCGGTTCAGTCCTACATCAAACAACAAAAGAATATACAATCTCCAGAGTTACTGAGTCTGACAGTGGACACTACAGATGTAGAGGAGAAAGAGCTCCAGATCTCACAACACTGTGGAGCAGAGGGACCAGACTGAACGTACTGAGTGAGTCTGGACAACTTTTATGTTCAATATCAAGTAAGATCTTTATATACATTTCCACTCTGATCCACAGAAAAGCCAAAGGCCACAGTGACTGGTGAGACAGAGGTTCAGTCTGGAGGCAGAGTGACTCTGAGCTGCTCTGTGACTCCAGCTTCATCTGGTTGGAAATATTACTGGTTCAGAGACAACACAGAGTTATTCAAAGGTTCTTCTGATCAACAACAAATAAGTGTCTCAGTGGGAGGAGTGTACTGGTGCAGAGCAGGAAGAGGAGACCCACTTTATTTCACTGAGGACAGTCAGTCCTTCAGACTTAATGCTGTTGGTGAGTTTGTCTGTAACATCTGTAAACATCACTAGAAACATATCAGTCTTTAATATCTTCAAAGCTAAATTAATGAAACATTTATTCATATTGTTCCAGTCTTGTTTGTAACTGTGTTGGTTCTGATCAGTCTCTGACACAGCTGCTGTGTCTCTGGAGCCAAAGTGGCCTGAGATATTCCCAGGAGAGCAGGTCACTCTCAGATGTGAAATACACGGAGCAGACACTGAGTGGACGTATGAATGGAACAAATCTGGTGTGAGCTTTTCTAATAAAGAAGATAAAGTAATGATAATAAGTGCTGCTGCTTCAGGAAACAGTGGCAAATACAGCTGCAGAGGAATAATGAGACATGACCAACATAAAGCAACTGAATGGAGCAGCCAGGTTACATTACATGTGTCCAACAGTAGGTTTCATCTCACATTATTCATTATTACATTATTACACTGACAATTTAAAAACACAATAAGACAAATGATATCTAATGAGTGTTCAAACAGGTAAACTCCAGCCTGTCCTGTCTGTGTCTCCGTCATGGCTGACTCCTGGAGTCTCTGTCTCTCTGAGCTGTGGTGTTAAACAGACGTCTGCAGGATGGACCTTTACTGGTACAAGGCTGTTCCTCATTCATCAGACTCTTACAGATATGAGCTGCTCCCAGGTCACAGTAATGGGACTGAACAGGACTCCTTCAGCTGCTCAGCACCAGACCAACACAGCAGGGTTTGTGTGTAGAGCAGGACGAGGACGCCCACTGTTTTACTCTGAATACAGTCAGCCCAAGTTTGTCTGGACTAAAGGTAGGATCTTTATTTATTGCTAATCATTCAGAGATATTTAGAAACTGTAAGTGTTTATGTTATTTTCATTCTTCATTATTTATGCACTTGTTGTTTTGCAGATGTTGAGTCCCCAGTGTCTCTCACAGTGAGTCCTGACAGATCACAGCACTTCACGCCTGACAAAGTCTCACTGAGCTGTGAATCCAGCTACACTAATGGAGAGTGGAGACTGAAAGGCTTTTCTCAGAACGGCCTTTTCTTACAACAATGTAGTTCCTACTGGACAGATAAACCTAAATGTCTAAATGCCAGAGGCCACAGAGAGACCAGTGGAGGCAGAGGAGATAGAGAGACAAGAGGAGGCAAAGGCCACAGAGAGACCAGAGGAGGCAGAGGACACAGACAGACCAGAGGAGGCAGAGGCCACAGAGAGACTAGAGGAGGCAGAGGACACAGACAGACCAGAAAGGCAGATGCCTCAGAGAGAACTGAGTAGGCAGTGGCCAGATAGAGACCAGTAAAGGCAGAGGCCACAGAGAGACCAGGGGAGGCAGAGGAGGCAGACAGACCAGAAAAGGCAGATGCCTCAGAGAGACCAGAGTAGGCAGTGGCCAGATAGAGACCAGAGAAGGCAGAGGCCACAGAGAGACCAGAGGAGGCAGAGAGAGAGAGAGAGAGACCAAAAGAGGCAGTAAGAGCAGAGGAGGCAGAGGAGGCAGAGAGACCAGAGGAGGCAGAGGCCACAGAGTGACTAGAGGAGGCAGAGGAGACAAAGAGACCAGGAGGCATATGCCAGAGAGAGACCAGAGGAGGCAGAGGCAGAGAGACCAGTGGAGGCAGAGAAGGAGGCAGAGGCAGACAGACAGAAGGCAGAGGCCAGAGAGAGACCAGAGTAGGCAGAGGCCACAGAGAGACCAGAGGAGGCAGAGGAGGCAGAGAGACCAGAGGAGGCAGAGGCCACCAAGAGTTCAGAGGAGGCAGAGGAGACAGAGAGAAAAGAGGAGGCAAAGGCCACAGAGAGACTAGAGGATGCAGAGAAGGCAGAGAGTCCAGAGGAGACAGAGGACACAGAGAGACCAGAGGAGGCAGAGGAAAAGAGAGACAAGAGGAGGCAGAGGCCACAGAGAGACCAGAGGAGGCAGAGGCCACAGAGAGACCAGAGGAGGCAAAGGAGTCAGAGAGAGCAGAGGAAGCAGAGGCCACAGTGAGACCAGAGGGGCAGAGGCCACCGAGAGTTCAGAGGAGGCAGAAAGACAGAGAGACCAGAGGAGGCAGAGAGACAAGAGGATGCAGAGGAGGCAGAGAGAGCAGAGGAGAACGAGGCCACAGAGAGACCAGAGGAGGCAGAGGAATAGAGAGACAAAAGGAGGCAGAGACCACAGAGAGACCAGAAGAGGCAGAGGCCACAGAGAGACGAGAGAGAGGCAGAGAAGACAGAGAAACCAGAGGAGGCAGAGGCCACAGAGAATCCAAAAGAGACATAGGCCACAGAGAGACCAGAGGATTGCAGAGGTCACAGAGAGACCAGTGGAGGTAGAGAGAGCAGAGGAGGCAGAGAAGGCAGAGAGACCAGTGGAGGCAGAGGAGACAGAGAGACCAGAGGAGGCAACGGGGCAGAGAGGCGAGAGGAGGCAGAGGCCACCAATAGTTCAGAGGAGGAAGAAAGACAGAGAGACCAAAGGAGGCAGAGAGATTAGAGGACGCAGAGGAGGCAGAGAGACCAGAAAAGGCAGATGCAACAGAGAGACCAGAGGAGGCAGAGGCCACAGAGACCAGAGGAGGCAGAGAGACCAGAGAAGGCAGAGGACACAAAGAGACCAGAGGAGGCAGAGGCCACAGAGTGACAAGAGGAGGCAGAGGAGACAAAGAGACCAGAGGAGGCAGAGGCCACAGAGAGACGAGAGGAGGCAGAGGCAATAGAGAGACCAGTGGAGGCAGAGAGACCAGAGGGGACAGAGGAGACAGAGAGAAAAGAGAAGGCAGAGGCCACAGAGAGACCAGAGGAGGCAGAGGCCACAGAGAGACCAGAGGAGGCAGAGGCCACAGAGAGACCAGAGGAGGCAGAGGAGACAGAGAGACCAGAGGAGGCAGAGGCCACAGAGAGACGAGAGGAAGCAGAGGAGGCAGAGGAGGCAGAGAGACCAGAGGAGGCAGAGGCCACAAATAGATCAGAGGAGGCAGACAGTCCAGAGGAGGCAGAGGCAATAGAGAGACCAGTGGAGTCAGAGAGACCAGATGGGGCATAGGAGGCAGACAGACAATAGAAGGCAGAGGCCAGAGAGAGACCAGAGGAGGCAGAGGCCACAGAGAGACCAGAGGAGGCAGAGGAGACAGAGAGACCAGAGAAGGCAGAGGCCAACAAGAGTTCAGAGGAGGCAGAAAGACAGAGAGACAAGAGGAGGCAAAGGCCACAGAGAGACTAGAGGAGGAAGAGGAAAAGAGAGACAAGAGGAGGCAGAGGCCACAGAGAGACCAGAAGATGCAGAGGCCACAGAGAGACCAGAGGAGGCAGAGGAATAGAGAGACAAGAGGAGGCAGAGGCCACAGAGAGACCAGAAGATGCAGAGGCCACAAACAGACGAAAGGAGGCAGAGGAGACAGAGAGACCAGTGGAGGCAGAGGCCACACAGAGACCAGAGGAGGCAGAGTTCACAGAGAGACCAGAGGAGGCAGAGGCGCAGAGAGACCAGAGGAGGCATAGGCCACAGAGAGACCAGAGGATTGCAGAGGTCACAGAGAGACCAGTGGAGGTAGAGAGCAGAGGAGGCAGAGAAGGCAGAGAGACCAGTGGAGGCAGGGGAGACAGAGAGAGCAGAGGAGGCAGAGGCCACAGAGAGACCAGAGGAGGCACAGGCAATAGAGAGACCAGTAGAGACAGAGAGACCAGAGGGGGCAGAGGAGGCAGAGAGACAAGAGAAGACAGAGGCCACAGAGAGACCAGAGGAGGCAGAGGCCACAGAGAATCCAGAGGAGGCAGAGGAGGCAGAGAGACCAGAGGAGACAGACGAGACAGAGAGACGAGAGAAAGCAGGGGAGGCAGAGAGTCTAGAGGAGGCAGAGGCCATGAGAGAATCCAGAGGAGGCATAGGCCACAGAGAGACTAGAGGATTGCAGAGGTCACAGAGAGACCAGTGGAGGTAGAGAGAGAGAGAGAGCAGAGGAGGCAGAGGCCACAGAGAGACGAGAGGAAGCAGAGGAGGCAGAGAGACCAGAGGAGGCAGAGGAGACAGAGAGAGACGAGAGGAAGCAGAGGAGGAAGAGGAGGCAGAGAGACCAGAGGAGGCAGAGGCCACAAATAGATCAGAGGAGGCATACAGTCCAGAGGAGGCAGAGGCAATAGAGAGACCAGTGGAGTCAGAGAGACCAGATGGGGCATAGGAGGCAGACAGACAATAGAAGGCAGAGGCCAGAGAGAGACCAGAGGAGGCAGAGGCCACAGAGAGACCAGAGGAGGCAGAGGAGACAGAGAGACGAGAGGAAGCAGAGGAGGAAGAGGAGGCAGAGAGACCAGAGGAGGCAGAGGCCACAAATAGATCAGAGGAGGCATACAGTCCAGAGTAGGCAGAGGCAATAGAGAGACCAGTGGAGTCAGAGAGACCAGATGGGGCATAGGAGGCAGACAGACAATAGAAGGCAGAGGCCAGAGAGAGACCAGAGAGGCAGAGGCCACAGAGAGACCAGAGGAGGCAGAGGAGGCAGAGAGACCAGAGGAGGCAGAGACCACCAAGAGTTCAGAGGAGGCAGAAAGACAGAGAGAAAAGAGGAGGCAAAGGCCACAGAGAGACTAGAGGATGCAGAGAAGGCAGAGAGTCCAGAGGAGACAGAGGACACAGAGAGACCAGAGGAGGTAGAGGAAAAGAGAGACAAGAGGAGGCAGAGGCCACAGAGAGACCAGAAGATGCAGAGGCCACAGAGAGACCAGAGGAGGCAGAGGAATAGAGAGACAAGAGGAGGCAGAGGCCACAGAGAGACCAGAAGATGCAGAGGCCACAGAGAGATGAAAGGAGGCAGAGGAGACAGAGAGACCAGTGGAGGCATAGGCCATGAGAGAATCCAGAGGAGGCATAGGCCACAGAGAGACCAGAGGATTGCAGAGGTCACAGAGAGACCAGTGGAGGTAGAGAGATCAGAGGAGGCAGAGAAGGCAGAGAGACCAGTGGAGGCAGGGGAGACAGAGAGAGCAGAGGAGGCATAGGCCACAGAGAGACGAGAGGAAGCAGAGGAGGCAGAGAGACCAGAGGAGGCAGAGGCAACAGAGAGACCAGAGGAGGCACAGGCAATAGAGAGACCAGTAGAGATTGAGAGACCAGAGGGGCAGAGGAGGCAGAGAGACAAGAGAAGTCAGAGGCCACAGAGAGACCAGAGGAGGCAGAGGCCACATAGAGACCAGAGGAGGCAGAGGAGGCAGAGAGACCAGAGGAGGCAGGAGACAGAGGAGGAAGCAGGGAGGCAGAGACTCTAGAGGAGGAAGTGTCACAGAAAGACTAGAGGAGGCAGAGAGTCCAGAGGAGGCAGAGGCCACACAGTGACTAGAGGATGCAGAAAGACAGAGAGACAAGAGGAGGCAAAAGCCACAGAGAGACTAGAGGATGCAGAGAAGGCAGAGAGTCCAGAGGAGACAGAGGCTATAGAGAGACCAGATGAGGCAGAGGTCACAGAGAGACCAGAGGAGGCAGAGGAGGCAGAGAGACCAGAAAAGGCAAATGCCACAGAGAGACAAGTGGAGGCAGCGGCCACAGAGAGCAGAGAAGGCAGAGGCTTCAGAGAGACCAGAGGATGCAGAGGCCACAGAGAGACCAGATGAGGCAGAGAGACAGAGAGACCAGAGGAGGCATAGGCCACAGAGAGACCAGAGGAGGCATAGCAATAGAGAGACCAGTGGAGGCAAAGGAAGCAGAGAGACCAGAGGAGGCAGAGGCCACAGAGAGACCAGATGAGGCAGAGAGACAGAGAGACCAGAGGAGGAAGTTAAAGCAGAGGAGGCAGAGAAGGCAGAGAGAACAAAGGAGGCAGAGGCCACACAGTGACTAGAGGAGGCAGAGGAGACAAAAGACCAGAGGAGGCAGAGGCCACAGAGAGACCAGTGGAGGCAGAGGACACAGAGAGACGAGAGGAAGCAGGGGAGGTAGAGACTAGAGGAGACAGAGGCCACACAAAGACCAGAGGAGACAGAGAGTCCAGAGGAGGCAGAGGCCACAGAGAGACCAGAAGAGGCAGAGGCCACAGAGAGACCAGAAGAGGCAGAGAGACCAGAAAAGGCAGATGCCATAGAGAGACCAGAGGAGGCAGTGGCCACAGAGAGACCAGAGAAGGCAGAGGCCACAGAGACCACAAGAGGCAGAGGCCACAGAGAGACCAATGGAGGTAGAGAGAGCAGAGGAGGCAGAGAAGGCAGAGAGACCAGTAGAGGCAGGGGAGACAGAGAGAGCAGTTTAGGCAGAGGCCACAGAGAGACGAGAGGAAGCAGAGGAGGCAGAGAGACCAGACGAGGCAGTTAGAGGAGAGGAGGCAGAGGAGACAGAGAGACCAAAGGAGGCAGAGCCCACAGAGTGACTAGAGGAGGCAGAGGAGACAAAGAGACCAGAGGAGGCAGAGGCCACAGAGTGACCAGAGGAGGCAGAGAGTCCAGAGGAGGCAGAGGCCAATGAGAGGCCAGAGGAGGTAGAGGCCACAGAGAGACCAGAGGAGGCAGAGGCCACAGAAAGACCAGAGGAGGCAGAGGCCACAGAGAGACCAGAGGAGGCAGTTAGAGCAGCGGAGGCAGACAGACCAGAGGAGGCAGAGGCCACAAAGAGACCAGAGGAGGCAGAGAGTCAAGAGGAGGCAGAGGCCACAGAGTGACTAGAGGAGGCATAGGCAAAAAAGAGAGCAGTGGAGGCAGAGAGACTAGAGGAGGCAGAGGAGGCAGAGAGTCAAGAGAAGGCAGAGGCCACAGAGAGACCAGAGGAGGCAGAGGCCACAGAGAGACGAGTAGGCAGAGGAGATAGAGAGCAGAAGAGGAGGAGGCCACAGTTAGACCAGGGGAAGAGGCCACCGAGAGTTCAGTTGAGGCAGAAAGACAGAGAGCCCAGAGGAGGCAGAGAGACGAGAGGATGCAGAGGAGGCAGAGAGACCAAAGGAGACAGAGGCCACAGAGAGACCAGAGGAGTTATAGGAATAGAGAGTCCAGAGGAGACAGAGGCCACAGAGAGGCTAGAGGAGGTAGAGGCCACAGAGAGACCAGAGGAGGCAGAAGCCAGAGAGAGACCAGAGGAGGCAGAGGAGGCAGAGAGACCAGAGAAGGCAGAGGCCACCAAGAGTTCAGAGGAGGCAGAAAGACAGAGAGACAAGAGGAGGCAAAGGCCACAGAGAGACTAGAGGAGGAAGAGGAAAAGAGAGACAAGAGGAGGCAGAGGCCACAGAGAGACCAGAAGATGCAGAGGCCACAGAGAGACCAGAGGAGGCAGAGGAATAGAGAGACAAGAGGAGGCAGAGGCCACAGAGAGACCAGAAGATGCAGAGGCCACAAAGAGACGAAAGGAGGCAGAGGAGACAGAGAGACCAGTGGAGGCAGAGGC
>JALDNG010003308.1:0-27664 GCA_024349245.1 Neodontobutis hainanensis | reverse complement strand
ACAGTGATAATTTAAGTGATGACGTGATGAATTAATGTAAATTATGCATTTAACTTTTCCAGAGTCCCCTTTTAGAGTTATATAAAGTTTGTATTATGCACTAGAATGTCAGCTTTTTAGTTCATATTTTTTCTGTCTAATGAAGCCAGGCTTCAGTTGTTTAGACTGAATTTGTTTTAGCTCAGTTTGTCAATTTGTGCATTTGTCAGATGCTGGGGAACCAGAGCACCGAGATGGAAAATGGGCTCCTGGACCAAGAACAAGACGGAGTTGGGCGATATGCGATAGGCTCTGTTGGAAGGCTACTACTTCAGGAACCTGTTCAGAGGGGTTACATGAAGAGGATGAGGGATGAATGGAAACTTCAAAACCCACAATAGAGGGCACCTAGTAGCTCAGTGTTCCAACATCCACAAGCGGCAACTTGAGATTAACGAGATACAGCACAAATGCTACGGCAAGGGGGAGCCAGGACGAGATAGGTTTTATCGCTTTTGTATCCAGTGTTTCCCACAAAAAAACTTTATGGACCTCCAAACTGTATCTACAGATTCATGCAGGTACGTAGGTTATTTATTACTTCTAAAGTCTGACCTTTATGAACTATTTTAGTCTGTACTAGTGCTAGCCACGTGGCTCTGGGTCTGTATAAAAACAACATTAGTAAGAAACTCACCACACTCCCGACAAATGGGACCGAAACTGAGTAGAGTCCAAGGCTAAAGCTGAACTGAACCAGGATTAAACTTCTCGAGCTCTGCAGGTCTCTGTGAAAACTGAAGCAGAGGCGGAGCCTAACGCAGCTGCCGAGAGCAACAGCTGTCAGACAAGGTCAAACACAGAACTGGAGCATGCTCAGTGGAGGGTCCCGAGCAGGTCCGACCTTAGACCCGCTGCAATAGTTTCATTATTCAGACGCGTTAGTATGATTTGGATAGATTCTAATTTCATCAAATGTCAAACTATGACACTAACATACATTTTAATCCTTTGATTGTAATCAAACTAAGACAAAAAAAAAAAAAATCAAACTTCTCTTTTTAATGCAACTCTGATGCGTCTCCTTCATAAAGCGACCGCTGTGTCTCGGCTGTGAACTCAAGTGTAGAGTCATTAATCTGTGGGCTGTCCACGTTTTACAGTCAGCTCTTTGTATGGGTCACATTTCTGTCAGTGGAGCCTACAGCTAATGATTCATTAAGACAAACACCAGTAATACTTTACTGTTTACTACAACTTAACAGACAACACAGTGCCTTGTACTTAAGAATATAGCATAACAAAGAAGTGGAGGTTACACAACAAACCCTGGTTCACCTCAAAGTCTTTAAAACAGAAAGGATCAAGGCCAAACATTGTTTATACCCTTCTTTTACTTTTTAACTTAAGCAGTTTCAACAAACTACAGTCAGTAGGATATTTGTAGGATGTGGTTCTATATGCGTTTATTAAAATAAGATAAAATTAAATTTTCAATTCCCAGTAAAGCTAAAGTGAATTATTAAATTTTGACATGTTAGCTAGATAACGTTAGGTAAAGTATGCTAAACATTAGCTTGATGAGAGCTGCTGTGGTGTTGATACTGTGGCCCAGTAAACACACACATCTAGCTTTACTCCATCGCTCAGTATTTAGTTTGTTATTTCTCGTACAGCACTCTACTGGACCTGTAACACAGGCGCAGAGTCAAATTACAATAAAAGGAGATCCACAGGAAAGCGCGGACTCAGACTCAGTAAACAGTACGTTAGCATGTTAGCATGTTAGCCTCGATGAGCTGAGTGAAGACACGAGTGTTTTCAGCGGGAAACTTTTACTGAGAAGAGACGCATGCGCCATCGTTCAGAGTAACTCCTGGCTGTAATAGAGCAAGTGTTGAAATAAACAGAAATGACTGAGGTCCGTGTAGTTTACAGATGAAGAAGAACTGAGCTTCTGCTGCTCAGAGGAACAGAGGCAGAGTGAGTGGGAGACAAACCAGCAAACCGCCAGTTAGCTCCTGATGCTAGCCTGTTAGCACCTAAACACGACATCGTTTTAAAAACACAAACATTAAACTACAGCTTTACCTTAGAGTCTGTTTTTCCTCCGCACAGTGCAACCTTCTTCTTCGCCTGGTGTTGGACTTAAAAAGGGCCTTTGTCCCGCGGTAAAAGCGGGTAAAAGACAAGAGCTTCTTCTTCTTGATTTTCCGGCAGACAATACGCCCGTCACTGGCGTATTGCTGCCCCCTCCGATGATATTGGATACTACACTTTAACTAGATTCAATATATTAATAATCAATGGATTAAACCCAAAAGTGGAGTTGGGAGGAATAAGACAAGAGCTAACTTAGCTGGCTGTTGTTGTGATATTGGGGTATACAAAAATAAATGTCTTGTCTTGTCTAACCGAGTTAAGGCTGATTTATGCTTCTGCGTAGGGTGCGCGTCGAAGCTACGGCGTAGCATACGCAGTGGCGTGTACCCTACGCCGTACCCTACGCCGTAGCCTGGCGCGCACCTCCTCCAAAATGTAACTCTGGCGTCGCGACGCGGACCGTCACGATCTGTGATTGGTCGGCTTGGATAGTATCACGCTTCCTCCTACGCATTTCGGAATGGTCTTCTGCACTCTGGACCGCCCGCCATTTTTAAATTCCGAAATTCAGTGAAGAGCCAACATGGAAATGGACTAAGTTACCGAGCGATAAATTGAAGAAGTGAGGAAATACAGCCATATCCAACGTGGGTTTAGATGTAGCGGAGTGCATGAAGAGATGGAAGAACTCTCGAGACAAGTACGTTCGTCTCCGTAAAAAACTTGCCTGCGTTTTATATATTCCTATCTTGGCTGGCACCTCATGTCAAACATCGGCTTACGGAGTCAAACTTTGACGATAAGGTAAATAATGCACGTCCTTTTATGAACCTCTATTGTGTTTCGGTTAGCTGACTTAACTAGCAATGCTACCACATGGGTATTTTTTTTGCAAAAATAATATAACTGTGAGTCCAAAAGCATGTGTAATAGGTTGTAATTATATGTAATGGGTTGTATTTATGTAATATAATAGATTGTAATTTTATTTGGCTTACAGAAAATACAAATGCAACAATTTAGCATTTGCAATGTATGAATATGCAGTTATTATAGCTCTATCTATCTATGATTTACCAATGAATGCATCATCTTTTATGTATAACTTATACTATTTGCTATTTTTTTCATAATCACAGGATGGGACTGATACCAGCTCAAACTCCACTGGTTTATCGGATGTGAGACCTCCAGCCATCAGCGATGATGACCGATTAAGTGGTAGAGTAGAGCCCCCATCACCAGCCTTCTCTTCTGTCCCCGCAGTCATCCCTTCTGTCCCCCAGTCATCCCTTCTGTCCCGCAGCCATCTCTTCTGTCCCCGCAGCCATCTCTTCTGTCCCCGCAGCCATCTCTTCTGTCCCCGCAGTCATCTCTTCTGTCCCCACAGTCATCTCTTCTGTCCCCGCAGCCATCTCTTCTGTCCCCGCAGCCATCTCTTTTGTCCCCGCAGTCATCTCTTCTGTCCCACAGTCCAAGTATGGCACAAAAAAGAAAGAGAAAAGAAAAAGATGACTGGGTCCAACTGCAGGTTGCTCTGTTGGAGGCTCGGTTGGAGGAACGGCGGGTGGAGCTCAACAGAGACTGTGTCAAGGCAATGATGAGAGCGACAGGTTTGGACAAACTGTTGCAGATATGCTGCGGAGGACCACAGAGTGCAGGCAATGCATATGGAAATGCACTGTATCTGCAGTTTGCACTTTAGATTTTTTAATTGTTTTTTTGTATATAGTTTGCACTTCAGCTTTTTTATTTATTGTCTGTTCACACCAATTCATGCAGGTTATACTGTAGTTTGAATCATTTGTGAAGTTTCTCTTTTACATCTATTTTTGATAATAATTGTAGATCATTGCACATTAATACATTGCACTGTCATGCCCATATTTGTATATGGTTTACACTTTTTATTAAAAAAATACTGCTGTTTCAAAAAATGTGTGAAGGTTATTGTAAATAAACATTAACTAATAGTTGCACATGTGTCTGTGTTTGCTCTTTTGCATCTGTTTTTAATTTACAATTTAAGACCATTGCACCTGTTCTTTTTACTATCTTTTGCATCAAACAATTTGTGTATATAGTTTGAACCAATTATGTTTGTTCCTGCTGTATGTATATTTTATGGTTAAGGTTACAGTACATTAAGATCTTAAAGTTATTTTATTTGTATAGTTTGCTCTTTTGCATCTATTTAATGTAAACAATTATATACCACTGCACCTTTACATGGTGCATTATCTTATACATAGTTCCACCATTTGTATGTATAGTACAAACTTAAAAAAAATAAAATATCCCTCATGTCATTTATTGGTGCATTATATTTTACACCAATACAAGTTACACACCAGGTTGACCACGACACACAATGTTGTTTTGCCTTGGCACAATTCCGTGGGGTGAAAAAAATATATTAAAAAAAAAAACAATTCCGTGGGGTGACTGAAATGTCGTTTCAAACACAGTGGAACCCGCTCGCGTCAACTAGCGTTTCGGCGGTGTACTGCAGAGCAAAACAGACATACGCAGAGGTATAAATGCTCACGACGGCGTCACCTACGTGCGTAGCCTACGGCGTACACTACGGCGTACCCCCTACGCAGAAGCATAAATCAGCATAGACATACATAAGAAAGGCTAGATGTCTCACGGCGCAGTCTCCGACGGCATCACCGGCGGCCATCTTGAAGCAGGCAAGCTTCCTATCGGACTCCATGGTACCTGATGTAAGGTGAGTGATCTGCACGAACATAAATACTTTTATCTCGCTGAAATCTTGACGGATTTACAAAATGTTTGATTTCTTACAAACGTTAATAATGTGGCTATAATTCTGGATGCGTGAACATGTTGAAATTGCAGCTTTTCTTTTCGAAGACGACTTAATCGTGCAGCATAGTTGTGTATCACGGCTAACGCATTACTGTGCAAGTTATCAAGGCTGAGACCACCATCGAGCTGTTCAGTTATAGTTTTACTGACACCAATAACGATTTTATGACAACCAATTTTTTTATCTATATTACAGTCATTGTGAATGTGGTTGTAGTTATTAGCTGGCTTTGAGTGAGACCTAACGTTAGTAGTTACAGGTTAGCTGCTACCCAGCAATTTTACATCAGTGGGAGAGGCAGAATTGCTCTTTCTTTTCAATATAACTTAAGTTGCACATGATTTCCAATCGGTTTGGTTTGTTAAAAACATCTTATTATTTTTATTTTTGTAAAATGTGTTTTCTGAAGACATGCACATTAACCTAACCCTAAGACATACACAGTACCTGGAAGTGTCACAAACCATTTTGAGTATATAGAAAAATGCCTGTATTTGTATCTGTTTGCCGAATTTATCACCACTGATACAGTCTGAACTGTATGATAATGAGATGCAACTTAATTTATATGGAAAGATCATTCAGGGGTGGCTAGTTCAGTTCTAGTTTTTTTTTAAGCATAAAACATTTTTAAAGCATGTATTTAATATCTGTGTACTATACTCCATATATCTTTTTTTTTTTTTTTTAAGGTGGCTGGAATAACAACCCTAATGCCAGCCAGTTCAAGTACATCTTCAGGAAGCTGATGGCCCGGTGTGGGGTTGTTAAACCATGCAGAGGCAATGTGACAGCACAGGATGACACAGAGTCCCTCCCAGCTGTCATTGTCACCTCTACAAGCCTGTCAGCTGTAGATATGTCCTCTGCAACAAATGAATAAATAGACTTTTGTGTAATTATTCCATATTTTGTGTAGTAATTCTATATCAGAACCCCTGATATACAATCCAAATAGTCTACAAGAAACTTCAGAGTGTTACCAAGAGGTTACCACACAGTAAGCCTTTATTATGTAGCCTATGTCTATGTTTTGGGTAACCAAAAGTCCTATGGGGAGTTTCTATAGGGCATTTTACAAAACGCATGAGCATACCTTGGCAAATCAATGGTCTAAAGTACTCATATTTCATTCTATATGGATCTGCTTTTGTACACAGCTTTACAAGACCTGGTGCTTGGACTCAGTTGTGTTTCTAAAGTCATATCAAGAGACCTAGAAGCTGAAATGTGGTCAGATGAGATGCTTGTTATCCAACAGAAAGAAAAACAATATTCTAGCCTCTATAACTCTGTGCAAGTACTTCACATAATTATTCTGATTGTTTCCTAAGAAACTACAGGGTCTCAGTTTTCTAAAGAGGTCAGGCATTTGATGGTAGGCAAAAATAGCTGGGAACAGTGATCTCTGAAGTAGGCGCAGTGCAATGTCAAGGGGAAAAGCCTAGTAAATGGCCCAATCCTCAAGAAGTTAAAATAAACATAATAATTCAAATTATTTTATTATAATATTAACATTATAAAAGTGTGTGTGTGTGTGTGTGTGTATATATATATATATATATATATATATATATATATATATATATATTCATTCATTCCTTGGGCGTGTGTATATTCATTGCATCTCTATGTTCTGTTCAATGTTATTTTCATATGGAAGTCCATGGTTATAATTATTCATAAGTATGCAGTGTCATAAGTATATCTCTGACGTTTATAACAAACTAGACTGTTTAAAAATCGGTAGAAAATTTAGCAAGTTATGGTTATTTAAAAAGTACATGCACCATTAAAACACAATGTTACGAGTGAGCAAGCTGCCTGTCACAAGATGGCCGCCAGTTGCGGACGTCGACCTCCATTGGCCGACAGCGCGGACGAGACATCTAGCCTTTCTTATGTATGTCTATGTAAATCAGCCTTTACTGCTAAACGAACACACCGGAAGTGCGTGGTTCTTCTTCTTCTACGATGGAGGAGTGTTTACTTTGCGCTTAACGACTACTAACGGAAACAGTAAAATTAAACTAGGGCAATAAATAAAATAAAAAATAGTCTAAACCAGAACTAAATCAAGACTAAACCAAGACTAAACTCGGGTTTAAAGTGAAATTGAACCAAATGATTAAAATGAGACTAAAGCAGATATAAAAACAGATGGAAACCGGGACTACACACAGAGTAAGTTAGGACCAAGATCAAACAAAAACAGGACTAATCAGGGGCGCAGATAGGATTTTTTTAAACTGGGGGGACCAAGCTGTCAGCAGATGATCTCAACTCACTTAGATATTTTGTGTGATTTTAACTAGTGCTGAAGTACTGTAGTTATTTTGCACAATTTGGGGAAATGGTTGGCACTAAAAAGACATTTGGGATTTTTCATTTGAATTAACAACAGTGACCAAAGGTAAAAAAAAGGCCTACCTTATCAATCATCTAGCAATGCATAATCAAACTGTTATTTGTTTAGTGTGTTGATCACCCAGGATTTTATGGATGATGTGTGATAATAATAATAATGTAATAAAGCGCTTCACCAGTGTCACAGCTGGAACACCACTGGAGGGAAGGTGGGTTAAGTGTCTTGCCCAAGGACAGAAAACACATAAACACTCGCCCCAGTCAGTCTCAGACATTCATAGTGGCAAAGCCGGAAAAAATGAAAAGATAGGGCGGCAGTAGCTCAGAAGGGTGGCCATGCTTCAACCGGTTGGTGGGCTCGAAACGTCCCAAAACATCATAAAATTCTGCTCTCCCCCACGTACTGCTGTTGTCAACTTCATCTCACTATTTATAACCTCTATGAGCAATTTCAATCGGGTTTCCGTCCACTCCACAGCACCCAAACAGCCCTGGTTAAAACGTCTAACAGCCTTCTGACGAAATAAGTCATTAAGCATCAATGACTCTGAAGCTGTTACGGTGAAAATTCTGCAAAGTTCCTCTTTTTTTACGACATGACCAGAGAAGAATCACAGACCGAAGCCAGCAGCAGCGTGTTTTTGCTCTAAAACTGACTGCTCTTCATGATTTTTCACCAGAATTTGTCTCTGTCTCTGCGTGAGCGAATTCGGACGCTGCAGTGACGTACTTCTGGAGCGACAGACCTGGCGTGAGCGAGGCTGTCCCAAAGGTGTGACAGACTGCTGTAGGGGGCTTATCTGATATGAAAGATATGGGGTTACATGATGACATCACACTGACCAGGAAGTCAATTTGTCAGTTTTCAACCTGACAAGGGCAGTTTTCACACCATATTTGTATAATTACACAGTTTTTAAGATTTTGTCAAAGTAGGACTATAAACTATGGACAGTATTAATACAGCTCCATTTATACAGATTATCAACTAAAAAAAGTTGGTCTGGGGTTGAGTTACCCTTTAAGAGTGTAGTTAGTTGACCTGGTGACCTCTGTCAGATAACGCTGCGATCCTGAAGTGTAACCGATCCTTCAGCCCAAGAGGAGAACTTGAAATGCACTTTCAAATCAGGAAGTAAACTTTAAAAACCCACATATCACTCCACAGATGTTTTTACAGATGTAAGGGAGCACTCGCCCTTTGGTGGTGAAGCAGAACAACTCAAGTGGATTATGTTGATTGACAAATGCCATTAAACTTTGTCTATTTTCACAAGGCCATAAAACTCAAAAGGAGATGTTTTTAATCAGTCCAGGAGTGGTTTCCTTATCACGGACTTGGGAATGCTTTTCCAGTTCTGAAAGGTGAGAAAGGCATTCTGAACTAAACATTACTTGGTCTATGGCGCCACCTACAGATTTTTATAAGCAAGGAACGCTGCGCTGCGTCTGCGCTGATAGACAGAATAAATAATTGTCTCTGGATCCTAACTAAAATGAACTTCAGAAATGAAAACTATTGCAGCTCAATAAAGTGAGATGGAATATCATTACCATGAAAGCAAAGTACAAGTGTTATTGTGTAACTGTGAACAGGACTCCAGTAGTTACTCAGGTTTTTATGTGTCTACACATGTTTACTGGTAGAAATACTTTATTGTGAAACTGTAGGACATTTTAAGCTTAGGGCAAACCAAATTAATCCACCAAACTAAAAGTCAAGTCCATCTTCTTTGTTTTGCTCTCCGTTTTATTTAAGCTTCTTTGTAACCTTAGATGTAGTAGCGACTACCCAGTTCTACCCTTTTAGTCGCTTCTGGGTGGGGATCATGGCCATTACATTTACATTTCTTCATTTAGCAGACGCTTTAATCCAAAACGCTCAGACAAATCCCTTTCAGATAAGCTGAAGATTGATTAATATTGCTCGATTCTGAGCTGGTGCCCGCCTTATTAAATATATTCCCTTAAACCCAATAAGAATTTGGAGCACATTCACACATCCATGTCATTCTGAGCTCACTGAAAATACTTACAGAACATGGTTTTTACAATCTAATACAGAAAATACAGTTCTATGCATTCAGTAACATATAATATATAAAGAGCAATCATTTCATCAAGTGTAGAATGTCATATTATTGGTTTTAACGTGACAATATCACAGGAAAGATTTTTTTCTTTTTGTTGAAAGCAGTTTTAACTTAGTTGATTCTTTGAATGCCTTCTCACACTGGTCACAACAATATGGTGTATGTGTAATATGTGTCTTTTAAGGTTGGATACTTGAGTAAATGTCTTTCCACACAGATCACAGCTGTTCCCCTTTTCTCCTGTATGAATGTGACGATGCCTTGAGAGCTGTACAGAGAAAGTAAAACTCTTACCACACTGGTCACAGCTATATGGTTTCTCTCCAGAGTGGATTCTCATATGTACTGTAAGGTGAGCTGATCGAGTAAATGTTTTCTCACACTGGTCACAACAGTATAGTTTCTCTCCTGTGTGGATTTGACGATGCTTTGACATTGCTGTCGACGTTTGAAAGCTTTTCTCACACTGGTCACATTTGTAAGGCCTCTCCCCAGTGTGGATTCTCATGTGACCATGAAAGTGATGTAATTGAGTGAATGCCTTTCCACATTGATCACAGCTGTAAGGTTTGTCTCCAGTGTGGATCCTACGATGCACCAAAAGGTTACGTGATGATCTGAAACTCTTCTCGCACTGCTCGCAGCTATAGGGTCTTTCTCCAGAATGAATTCGCATGTGCCTTGTAAGGTTGCCTAGTTGTGTGAATGCATGTCCACACTGGTCACAGCAGTAAGGTCTTTCTCCTGAGTGGACTCGACGGTGCACAGTGAGGTCTGTTGATGCATTGAAACTCTTCTCACACTGGTCACAACTGAAAGGTTTTTCCCCAGAGTGCGTTTGTATGTGAGATTTAAAGGAGTTTTCTGCTGTAAAAGTCTTGTCACACTTGTCACAGGTGAGCTCCATAATGAGTAGGTTGAGGTTTTTCTCTGCAAAGACACAACAGAAAAGAAACACTGAGACTGAGTAAAAGACACAACGAATAAGCAGCAGAAGGAAACCAATTCCGATGTAACAGTATCATGTCAATGTCTCTGGATGTCTGTTTTAGTTGGTGTTCCAGGAACTAGCTTAGAGAGCGGCTTTAAAGAAGATTTAGACAGTTATTAATACAAAACAGAAAACAATAATTGTGCTGCATGTGGTATGGCTGCAGTCCAGACACTCTGCAGCTTTTTCTCCGTCACAGACTTCCTGTTTCTTGTCACACTGTTTGCTGCTAGATGATACATGCTGAAGAGTCTTGTTTTGTACTTAAATTCTGGAATACGGATCCTGATCATGGGACTTGTTGGATTTCATGGTAAAATACTTTTTTTCTGGAAAAATTGTGCACCTGATTTATAGCTTTTTTCAAGTCAGACAGCTAACCTAGGTGCTAAGTGACTACTGCCTGACACCTGCAATTGGCATTGGGCATCTGTGGACAACAATTATGGGGCCTAAGAAAAGCCCAAACATAGAAGAAGTTGATGATATTAAAAACTCACTGGACACCTGTTATGGGAATCTAACCCTAACCCTTACCCTGACCCTTTCATTCTAAAATCATATTCAGTCTCCATCGTCTGCTCATTTAATCTGTAAAGAATAATTGTTATAACAACACCTTAACGGACAAAGTCAGCACCGTCTGTAATCAGCAGAGCAAACTTCTGAAAGTGTTGGAGGAAGTGAAGAAACTTGACTCCTGAATGAGGAAAAGGACAAGAAGATGGCAGACCTGGAGAGACGAGTGGGTGAGTTGGAGCAGTACACCAGGGTCAAGGATGTTCTGATCTCTGATGTTAACATCGAACCACAGTCATACGCCCGGGCGGGGGCCCCCAGCAGCTGTGATGAGCACGGGGAGCAGGAGGAGAGCTCAGCAGAGTCACAAGCGGGGGCTTTCCTGCAGTCTAAAGGAATACAACTGGATGTAAGAAACATCGAAGCCTGCCCCCCTCTCCCCAGGAGAAACTCCAACGAGCAAACCATCGTCATCATGAGGTTTGCAAATAGAAAGCACAAAGTAGCTTTGCTGAAACAGGGAAGGAAGCTGAAAGGAACTGAAGTCTATATAAATGACCACTTAACCAAAAGGAAGGAGAAATTGCAAAAAAAGCCAAATACTTGAGAAAACAAAGCAAAATACAAAGCACATGTGTAATAAACTGTTGACTTTTCATAAAACTCAATGTCACACCTGAGCAAGCTGGAGTCCTGGTGATCAAGAATTTGGGGGACTTCAGATTTCAATAAGAACTGTGTGGATGGAAAACAAGAGATTGTTAGATAACAGAACAGTATATCGAAGAGGACATAGATCCTGACAATTTCTTTAGCACTATCAATAATAACTGTGCTTACTATTTACATTTATTCATTTAGCTGACGCTTTTATCTAAAGCGACTTACATTAAGCTTCTATTCCAGCGTTACAGTGTGAACTGGGGGGAGAGTTCACAGTGTCGTTGTGTCCTTGGGCAAGACATTTAACCCACCCTGACTCCAGTGGTGTCAGCTGTAACACTAGAAAAGTGCTAAATAAATAAAATAAAGTTTTAAAAGAATAATCAAACCACCTTCTTTCTGGTTGAAGGACGACTGCTCTACCCCTGAGTCACTTTATTGGGCAACATTACACCAAAAAACTGTGGACAACGAGTAAGTGTCCAAAACATTCCACTTGACTTTCTTTTTGGGATTAAAGTGCAAACAAGCAGGCTCTGTTGTGTTAAACCCAGGCTTCATGTGCAATCAGAACGTGACAGAATGGTGGAAATGAAACTGGGATTAAACCTGGATTAAACCTGAAGTAAACCTGGATTAAACCTGGATTAAACCTGGATTAAACCAGGATTATAACCTGGACTAAACCTGGATTAAACCTGGATTATAACCTGGACTAAACCTGGATTAAACCTGGATTAAACCTGGACTAAACCTGGAGTAAACCTGGATTAAACCAGGATTAAACCTGGATTAAACCAGTATTAAACCTGGATTATAACCTGGACTAAACCTGGATTAAACCTGGATTAAACCTGGACTAAACCTGGAGTAAACCTGGATTAAACCTGGATTAAACCTGGATTAAAACCTGGATTATAACCTGGACTAAACCTGTACTAAACCTGGACTAAACCTGGACTAAACCTGGACTAAACCTGGATTAAACCTGGATTAAACCTGGATTATAACCTGGACTAAACCTGGATTAAACCTGGATTAAATCTGGACTAAACCTGGACTAAACCTGGATTAAACCTGGATTAAATCTGGATTATAACCTGGACTAAACCTGGATTAAACCTGGACTAAACCTGGACTAAACCTGGATTATAACCTGGATTATAACCTGGATTATAACCTGGACTAAACCTGGATTAAACCTGGATTATAACCTGGACTAAACCTGGATTAAACCTGGATTAAACCTGGATTAAACCTGGACGTATTGTAGTGGCGGTTTTATGGCTCTTGGTGGTCTTTAAAACATTGTAAATTGTGTGTTCATTATCCTGCACTCGCTCTGGCCTTTGTCCTCTTTTGAAAGTGACACGATCATTAATGCATTGGGAATCTGAGAATTTGCATTTTCCACTGATATTTGGCTTATGACGGTAGTTACAAGTTTATAACGAACCCCCGCCGAGGTAAACAAAACAGAGTTATGGTACTAAATGTCACACATAGAAAACATAGCGCCGGCACTATTAAGTAAACTATCTGTGCTGCCCTAGGCTTAAAGAAGACTTAGTTCTTTCCTGCTCGTTGACGCTGCCATGTTGTGATCCTACCTACGCCGGGCGGGGCAGGGCTAAACTTTACCTGTTGCCCCCTGGCCTAGATGTTAAAAGGGTTTAAAAAAACGAAAAAAAAACAAACACATAATTACTGCAGCAGCACAGACACTGAACATGGACAACTCAGCACAGATGTAAGACAGAACAAAGCAGATAATGACCAGTGTGAGCACGTTTCTAGTACACAGCACTTAGAATTTGTTATACAAATAACAATAACAAATAATAACTCCTTGCAAGGATTAAACCCTAGACATTGCTTGTTAAATTATAAATCTGTCTCATTGTCTCTCTTGATAAATATAAGGATTTAAATTTGTTATGGTATTTAGTCTGAGCCTAGTCCAAGGTCCAGTTTTCATTGAGTCCTGGTTTACAGCTGCTTTTGTCTTTGTTTCGACCTCGTTTAGTCTCGAACTTTAATCGTGTTTATTACACACTTATAAATTAATATCTTCCATATTTCTGAGTGTGTCTCATTAATCCACTCGTGTGTTTCTTAATTCCACCTGAACACAGCCCGCTTCAGTCAAACACGTGACTTTAACAGCGTTGAATCTAAAGGAAACATAAAGGAACTGACGCTGCCAAAGTTAGCTCCTGATGCTAGCCTGTTAGCATCTTCACACTACACCGTTTTAAAAACACAAACATTAAACTACAGCTTTACCTTAGAGTCCGCTTTTCCACCGCACAGTCCAACCCTCTTCTTCGCCTGGTGTTGGACTTAAAAGGACTTTGTTCCGGAGAAAAGTCCGCGGTAAAAGACTAGAGCTAACTGAGCTAACGGAGCTAACTGAGCTAACGGAGCTAACTGAGCTCTGTCTGAAGGGACAGCGGTCAAGCTTCGTCTTGATTTCGGAGTTCTCACATATTAGATGTTTTACGGTAAATGCCAGGAACAACGCCTTGATGTCCTCGTGAACTGATAAATTTCAAGTTTAATACATTTTCATTTCTCAATGACTGCGTCAGTTAATGCCAATTTATTAATAGAAAATTACAAACGTAATCAGTTCAGACTGCAATTCAGTTTAGTTACAATGTTACAACCATGTTTTTGTTACTTCCATCCCTCAGACATTGACACAAATAAAAAATATTTAAAAAAATATTGAAAAAGCAATTTTAGGACAATTGAGTGTGGCATTAGGAGATGCATGTCAAGGACAGCAGCTAAACAAGTGGCAGATGAAAGGAAACAGGTAGGATTTAAAGTGTGACGTCTGTGTTTGGAGGCTTGCAGTCTCCTCATAAGGACCCCAGTCTCCTCTGAAGGACCTCAGACTCCTCATAAGGACCTCAGTCTCCTCTGAAGGACCTCAGTCTCCACTGAAAGACCTCAGTCTCCTCTGAAAGTCCTCAGTCTCCTCTGAAGGACCTCAGAATCCCCAAAAGGACCTCAGACTCCTCTGAAGGACCTCAGTCTCCTCTGAAGGTTCTCAGTCTACTCTGAAGGACCTCAGTCTCCTCTAAAGGACCTCAGACTCCTCTGAAGGACCTCAGTCTCCTCTAAAGGACCTCAGTCTCCTCTAAAGGACCTCAGTCTCCTCTGAAGGACCTCAGTCTCCTCTGAAGGACCTCAGTCTCCTCTGAAGGTCCTCAGTCTCCTCTGAAGGACCTCAGACTCCTCTGAAGGTTCTCAGTCTCCATTGAAGGACCTCAGTCTCCTCTGAAGGTCCTCAGTCTCCTCTGAAGGACCTCAGTCTCCTCTGAAAGTCCTCAGTCTCCTCTGAAGGACCTCAGTCTCCTCTGAAGGACCTCAGACTCCTCTAAAGGACCTCAGTCTCCTCTGAAGGTCCTCAGTCTCCTCTGAAGGACCTCAGTCTCCTCTGAAGGACCTCAGTCTCCTCTAAAAGTCCTCAGTCTCCTCTGAAGGACCTCAGTCTCCTCTGAAGGACCTCAGACTCCTCTGAAGGTCCTCAGTCTCCTCTGAAGGACCTCAGACTCCTCTGAAGGTCCTCAGTCTCCTCTGAAGGACCTCAGTCTCCTCTGAAGGACCACAGTCTCCTCTGAAAGTCCTCAGTCTCCTCTGAAGGACCTCAGTCTCCTCTAAAGGTCCTCAGTCTCCTCTGAAGGACCTCAGTCTCCTCTGAAGGACCTCAGTCTCCTCTGAAGGACCTCAGTCTCCTCTGAAGGACCTCAGACTCAAATGTAGTTTACAAATCAAAACTTCTCAGTCTATTGGAAAGGTCTGAAGTTGGATCAAGCTCACAGAAAGCTTTTATCAGAAAAGAACTGGCTCTGGTTCCCTTCTTCATCACGGTCGATCACATCTCGAGCTTTGTCCGCTCTCAGTTTTTCTTTAATCGTCTCCATTTCTTGTCTGTTTATTATCTTATGTTGGAAAAGTTGGTCCAACAGTTGCTTAAGGACAGGGTCAGTCACATTTTCCACAAACTCAGAACAAGTGACCTCAGCTTTTCCACTGGAGAAATGTTTGGTTTAGTTTTAGTTGGATTCTTTTCACTCACATTGGGATCTGAAGGAAAAAAAGGAAAGTCAAATTATTCAGACGTTTTGAAGCAACATGGAGTCAACTCTAGTAAAAAAGGCATATCGAAAGTCTGTTCAAATCCAACTAAAACATGTTTAAACTTAACTAAATCTGTTCAAATCCAAATAAAACGTGCTCAAATTCAACTAAGGACAGTAAACAGTGATGGTCACAGATTTAGAACAGACCATAATGCCTTGTGGGATCCATCAGAAAAATGTGAACAAGTCTTAACAACACTTAACCAGAGGTATGATTCTCTGTTGGGTGCCAGAGGTCCTGGGTTCATATCCCGGACGAGCCCCCTTTAAATAAATAACGACCTGTGAGTATGACCAAGTATTAAAAAGGACACGGGAGACAAAAGCTTTAGGTTAGTTTTTCCTGTTATTGAAGTGAGTTCACGGTGCAGCCCGAGGGTTTGGGACTGACTGGATTTCCCAGAACTCACCGGTCAGATCAACATCGTGCTTCCAGACTTGGGTGTTTCCGTGTTCTGTGAGTGTGAGCGTCACTTCGCTGCTGTTTGTTGGAAGGCGAATCTCAAACGTTGGGTGGTAGTTCGGCTCATAGTCCATGTCAAACTCTGCTTTCTGAATGAGAGCAACAGCAGATTTACAGCGACAGAGTGAACTAACAAAGCCAGTGTGCTGCACTCACCTCTGGCTGTATGACAGAAAACACTGTAATGTTGGTTCAGGGTGAGTTTACACGTGGAGGGCGAATCAATGTACTGTGTGGTAGTCCACTGTTTGCATTTCACCTAAAAGCCAATATCTTTTGTTCAGGGTTATAATATTTAACGAAAACAAACTAGGTGAGAAAAAACATTGTTGTTAGCTGAAATGAAAATGAGGCATATTGTCTTTTTGCAGAACTAACTGAAATAAAATGATAAAGTAAATGTTCTTAGTTTTAGTCTTTCTAAATTCCTTTTATAGAGCTTTCAGAGTTGACATTTCTGTCTGGCAAACCAGAAAGTCCGACATTCCATGTAAAACTGAACACACCATGGCTCTTGCCTGGCGTCATGGCGGTACCAAAAGTCAGAAGAGTCTTATTACTTTGAATATGACTGTGTCAGTTAGAAGCCAGTGCCTCGCAGTGGAAGCTGGTAAAAAATTTTTTACTTATTTGGAACCAGCTCCGCTCAGCTGAGACAGACCAGGGCCCCTCCCACACTTCCCTGTGATTGGTTAATTCTTTTTGTCACTCAGTCAGAGCATGATGTGGACGAACCGAGAGTGAGAGGGAAAAGTAAACTGCTGGAGGCTGTTTATCAGCAAAGAACTGCTTCAACTAGAAATGCACTGTAGGACGATACTACAATCCTTCGAAATTTTCAGATCATCAACAGGCGCCCCAGGCACCCGAGGTGAAGGGACAAATGGCCCTGTTCACCCTGGACCCAGCGCAGGGTGCCCTAGGCCAAAACTCCAACCCCACTAATGTCAATCACAAAAGGTCACTAACAGGTCACACAAGTCCTTGCTCACTTGGCAGGCTCTAGGCCCAAGAGAGAAAACAAGACTACCCCATACCAGAAAAGTGGGCACAAAGTATAAACAGAAATACTTGGCCTGCTGAATCACAAGAATCCTTTGTGTGGACAGTCACAATCCACTTTATGGGGCCACACCCCGACAATGGTTGACCCAGGACGGACCTGGAGGGGCCATGGGTCCTTTAGCAGAGCGGAGGACAATGACCTCTCAGGGCAACGAGGAAGAGTCATTACAGCTAATAATCTTGTGTATTTTTAAAACAGCACCCACAATAACTAATCACACAAACGCAGTAAAAAATCATACCTGTTGACTACCTGACACATTTCT
The DNA here is from genome assembly GCA_024349245.1 of Neodontobutis hainanensis. Taxonomy (NCBI): domain Eukaryota; kingdom Metazoa; phylum Chordata; class Actinopteri; order Gobiiformes; family Odontobutidae; genus Neodontobutis; species Neodontobutis hainanensis. The sequence continues at coordinate 10,165 of JALDNG010003308.1, read as the reverse complement.
TGGCAGAAGAAACATGTTCAGTTTCCGTTTTGGTGTGGGTTTTTTTGGAGCAATAAACAGCAAAACCTGGCCGCTCAGTGCTTTATCTTTTTTAAAAATCCAGTCCCACACGAGGCCGAAGAGCGAGAGGCGAGACGTTGATGACCACGTGGCTCTGTGTGATCTCCTGTGGGTCAATGAAGCTTATCCTGTTGTTGGAGATGTGGGCCACTAACAGCTGACTCTCAGAGAGCACAGCTGTGAAGTGATCAGATGTATTCGTCAGATCTTTGAACAATAACAAGTGACAAAATCTTCTGTGACATACCGTCGCTGGGCTCACAGTGAAGGAAATGCAGCTGATGGACACTTTTCTCAGGACACTCAATGTCAAACAGGGGCCCTGCAGCTGTCCGTCCTGTTGACTGCAGGAGGGCCTCATCCCATTGGACGGTTCTATACTTAAGCTCTGCCTCCTTCAGCACAACAAACACCAGTCCAGTGGAAGTACAGTGGAAGGCTCCAGAACAAGGACACCTGAACCTAGACGAACAAAGACATAACACTGTTTTTTTACAAAGCCAACAGTGAATACATGTGTGACTCAGGTTTGAAATGAAATATTACTGCATTGATAAAAACACTAGGGGCAACGGTTTTCCGGACTAAACAGCTCAGGAGTCAAAGCTTGAATGAATACTATTTACCTGTATGAAATATTTCTGGACTCAGTTGAAATTTCAGGTGTGAAGCAAACCTTTTCCTAAAATGTAATGATTAGAATCTTACTTTAACAACATTCAAATAATGTCATGTTTTGTCAAAATTATTATCTACCATCCAGTTAGACGGGCCGGCCTGAGCCTTCTCAAACAAACGGACAGTTGTTTTGATGTCCTTCACAGAAGCGCTACTCATTCCCAGCTCCGGATCTTCCTGGACTTTGTCAACCCTGAAGAAACAAATAATAACACTGATTATATAAACATACAGGTGTCAATTGCAACAGTGCTGCAGTCAAGTCTCTGGAGTCATCAGTGTTGGTCATAGGAGTCCTTCATCAAGTCAAGGACTCGTGCAAGAGACCTCATGTAATTGTAAGGTTTAAGGTGGAATTGCTCGGACTGCATCCATCCTTGTGTGACAACAGCTCCTTCGAGTTCCATGCTGTTACCATCACCCACCCTGTTAAAAGTTATTTTGTAGTTATCTATCGACCCTCAGGTCAGCTCGGACATTTCTTGGAGGAGTTGGACGTGTTTCTTTCATCCTTCCCTGAGGATGGTACTCCTCTGGTGGCACAAAAAAACTTTCAACATCCGCCCTGTCCACAGGCTACTAACTTCAATAACCTGACTGCATCATTTGACCTAAAGCGGGTCTCCACATCAGCAACTCTGTAACCAACTAGATCTTATCTACTTAAGGTACTGCTCCACCCAACACACTCAGGTCACGCCACTGCACACGTCTGATCATTTCTTCATAACTCTCAACCGCTAACTTCTCCAGACACTGCAATTGTTTTACCGCTGGTCACTTTCTGACACTCCTCCCACTTTTCCTCTGCACCTCCACCACAACTTATGCCCTCTTACATCCAGACCAGCTCGTATCCTCGTCTGCCCCTGGTTATCCAATGTTCTACGTGAGCATCGCACCAGCCTCCGGTCAGCTGAGAGAAAAGGTCGCAAGTCAAAAGATCGTACTGACCTCTGTCTCTACCAGTCTCTCCTCTCTAAGTTCTCTGCTGAGGTCAACTCTGCAAAAACCGTCTACTACCATTCTAAGTTAATCAACTCACCTGACTCACGCACTCTCTTTAAAACCTTCTCTGCCCTCCTTTGGCCGCCTGCTCCCCCTCCTTCATCAGAGTTAACAGCTGATGATTTTGTGTTTTTCTTTGTAAAGCACCTCTTTCACACCCCTGATATGTGTTTGCTCCCCTCTTTTTCTCCTCTAACTGAAGCGGATGTTTCCAAGGTCATTAGTTCTTACCACCTGTCCACTAGATCCCATCCCCACACATCTCCTTCAGGCCATCTCTCCATCTGTCGTGCCTGCTCTAACCCACTCTCAACCCTACACTTTTAGAAAACTACAGACCGGTTTCCCTCCTTCCCTTTACTGCCAAAGCTCTGGAGCAAGTTTAACCAGCTCTCCTCCCTTCTCACACGAAACAACCTCCTGGACCAGAACCAGGTCCAGCTATTCCATTAAAAATTCACTGCTCACAGTCAACAAAGTCCTGAGACTAAGTTAAATTTGGTAAACACATTCTGTCTCTAGGGATCATTTGCTATTTGTCACACAAAAAAGATTTTAGGGACAAAAATGTCCAGGGGACCCCACCTTGTCACGTACAGGACGGTGGCCATTTTGAATTTGCCAGTTTGCAACTTTGTACATAGATTTTTCTCATCCAGCCTGAGAAAAGATTTAAAGCCATATTTTGTGATGCACAGGTCACAGATGCATATTTTGATTTTGCTTGATTATTTGTAGTCAACAGTTACATCTGAGCAGATTACATGAGGTAAAGCTGTTAATGAACATGTGACCTGTGTAACAGTAACAGAGTGAACTGACCCCAGAGTCTCCAGTCGACACTCTGGACTCTGCAGAAAACCACTCAGAAGCTCCACTCCTGAGTCCCTCAGGTCTGTGTTACCCTGAAGATCCAGATCTCTCAGATGTGAGGGGTTGGACTTCAGAGCTGAGGCCAGAGAAGAACAGCTGGACTCTGACAAACTGCATAAACTTAATCTGAATAAAGAATAAATGACAGACTTATCATTCTTCTATAACCAGGAACACTGTCTCTGTGACTCTGTCCTGTTCTTTTTTGTGGAGTTTCTTCAGACCTCCTCCAAAGTTATCAGAACATTCATGTCATGTCACTCTGATCAGAATGATGCTGCTCTGTTCATGAAAAAGAAGTCATCCATGAATCAGATAAAAATATTTAACAAGAGCCAACTGTCTGGGGTGCAACAAACCAAAAATGGGTGCAGCTGAGGTCTGTAGTAGTTATAAAAAATAAAATAAAAGAGACAAATACAAAGCTAATTTAGTGTCTTCCTAATTCATCCAGTGTTATTTAATGTGTCCAGAATATTGGAGAAAGTGGTTTTAACATGGTAAGAAATATTTATTAAAAAACAAAACATTAAATAGAAGTCAGTATGGTTGTAGGACAAAAGGGTGGTTATACAGGTCTCAAACAGAAAGTTTACAATTCTAGATTGAAATTGGTTAAACAGCAGTAGAATGAGTTTAGGGCCTGAGCAGGAGAGCAGGAGGACTCAGACCAACTGGCTTTATTCTGGCACAGTTTTCTGTCCAGAAAGGTGGAAGTCCTCTCTGGAATTACGTTGAGAGGGACTTTGGCTTGAAGCTCTGGGAACTGGGTTGATAGGGAGGGTGAAGTTAAACCTGGTAAAGAATAGGGACCAGCAGGCTTGACAAGAGGACAGGCATTTGGATTTTCTGATGTATTTCAGGTTTTTATGGTTTGTCCACACCAGGAAAGGTTGCTCTACTCCCCTCCAACCAGTGACACCACTCCTCCCACCACGGGTGGTCTCATCCTTCGAGCTCAGGTCCTCCACCAGTGGCCTGGGAGCTTGAGGGTTCTCTGCAGTATCTTTGCTGTTCCTAGTACTGCACTTTTCTGGACCGAGATGTCTGGTGTTCTTTCAGGGATCTGCTGTAGCCACTCTTCCAGTTTGGGGGTCACTGCCCCGAGTGCTCCGATGACCACGGGCACCACTGTCGCCTTCACCTTCCAAGTCTTTTCTAGCTCTTCTCTGAGCCCTTGGTATTTCTCTAGTTTCTCATGTTCCTTTTTCCTGATGTTGCAATCACTTGGTATTTAAACATCAACCACAACGGCTTTCCTCTGCTGTTTGTCCACCACCACGATGTCTGGTTGGTTCGCCATTACCATTCTGTCAGTCTGAATCTGGAAGTCCCACAGGATCTTGGCTCGGTCATTCTCTACCACCTTTGGAGGTGTTTCCCACTTTGACCTCGGGGTTTCCAGTCCGTACTCCGTGCAGATGTTCCTGTACATGGATTGTCTCAGGGGCCTGTTTGCACAGCCTACACCTTGGGTCTTGTCTGGTGTGGTAGATCTGGGCCTCTATTGCTCTGGTGCTCAGGGCTTGTTCCTGTGCAGCCATGATGAGTGCCTCTGTGCTGTCCTTCAGTCCGGCCCTTTAGCCATTGGTAGGATTTCTTGATGTCAGCCACTTCAGTTATGTTCGGTGGTACATCCCATGTAGGGGTTTGTCCTCCCATGATGGTCCCTCCTCCAGCTCCTCTTCCTCTGTTCTCCATTGTCTGAGACATTCACTGAGCACGTCATCTGTCGGGGCCTTATCTTTGATGTACTTGTGGATCTTGGATGTTTCATCCTGGATAGTGGCTCTCACACTCACTAGTCCACGGCCGCCTTCCTACGGCTAGCGTACAGTCTCAGGTGCTGGATTTGGGATGGAACCCTCCATGCATGGTGAGGAGCTGTGTCTTAACGTCTGTGGTCTGTATCTCTTCCTTTGGCCACCTTATTATTCCTGCAGGGTATCTGATCACTGGAAGGGCGTAGCTGTTTATTGCCCGTGCCTTGTTCTTGCCATTGAGCTGACTTCTTAGGACTTGCCTTACTTGTTGGAGGTATTTGGCAGTTGCTGTTTTCCTTGTTTCCTCTTCAAGGTTGCCATTTGCCTGTGGTATTCCAAGGTACTTGTAACCATCCTCAATGTCTGCTATTGTTCCTTCTGGTAGTGAGACCCCTTCTGTGTGGACTACCTTCCTCTCTTGTCACCATTCGACTACACTTCTCAAGCCCGAATGACATCCCAATGTCAGAGCTGTAGATCCTGGTGGTGTGGATCAGTGAGTCAATGTCCCGCTCGCTCTTAGCGTATAGCTTGATGTCATCCATGTAGAGGAGGTGACTGATGGTGGCCCCATCCCTGAGTCGGTATCCATAGCCAGTCTTGTTGATTATTTGGCTGAGGGGTTCAGACCTATGCAGAACAGCAGTGGGGACAGAGCATCTTGGTATATGCCACATTTGATGGATACTTGTGCAAGTGGCTTGTCATTGGTCTCAAGGGTGGTTTTCCACAGCTTCATCGAGTTTGCAATGAAGTGTCTTAGAGTCCTGTTGATGTTGTACATCTCCAAGCATTCAGTGATCCATGTGAGTGGCATTGAGTCATATGCTTTCTTGTAATGAATCCAGGCAGTGCACAGGTTGGTGTGTCGGGTTCTGCAGTCTTTGGTGACTGTTCTGTCAACCAGGAGTTGGTGTTTGGCTCCTCTGGTTTCTTTGCCGATGCCCTTCTGTGCTTTACTCATGTATTGATCCATGTGCCCACTTATCTTAGCCGCGATGATGCCTGACATGAGCTTCCATGATGTGGAGAGACAGGTTATTGGCCGATAGTTGGATGGGACTGTACCCTTTGTGGGATCCTCCCGGTGCTGTCCAGTTTTTCATACCTGAGACTCTTTCTTGGATGTCTGCTGCTGTGATGGAAACTGGATTCTGTTCAGGGAGGTTGCTGTGGTCCTCTCTCAGAGCCACCAGCCACTGTGCATCGCTGTTGTGTGATGCCTCCCTCTCCCATATACTTTTCCAGTATTATTAAGTTTCCAGCCTTGGTGGGTCGGCTCTGTTGTTATTACCTTGCCACTGAGCGTACACTTTCGCAGGTTGAGTTGCAAACAGCCGGTTTATTCTTCTGGCTTCATTCTCTCTTGTGTACCTCTTTAGGCGGCTGGCCAAGGCTTAGAGTCTTTGTTTGGCAGTTTCAAGTGCTTCAGGTATTGGCATCTGGTTTTCTTATTGCATCTTTCGTGGCCTCTGTCAGTTGGCTCACTTCTTGATATTAGCCTCCAGCCTTTGTTTCCATGGTGGGTATTGTTTCTCATGGTTCCCATGGTTGCTCTTATAGCCAAGCATCTCGAGGATCACTGCTGCTGAGGTGTATATCAGCTCATTGGTTTCAGTGATGGTTGTGGTAGGGATCACACTCAGTGCTGCATTTACATCTTCTAGGAGTCTTTCTGATGGTACTTCACTTAGCCGTTGTAGTTGGCGTCGGGGTTGCCTTTCATTCATTCATTCTCACTCTCATGATCTTGTCTTTCAGGTCAGTCGCTGCCTCGTTCAGCGTTATTGCACTTGTTGGGGCTTCGTACCCAATCTCTGGTTGGGGAGCCCCTATTGGCTCCCCTCTGACCTCTCGTCCTGGCTCCCCCTTGCCGTAGCATTTGTGTTGTATCTCGTCAATCTCAAGTTGTGATAGCAGTTGCCGCTTGTGGATGTTGGAACACTGAGCTACTAGTTGCTTTGATGTAAGCCTGGACTGTGGGTTTCGAAGTAACCATTCATCCCACATCCTCTTCATGTAACCCCTCTGACTAGGGTTACTGGAGTAGTAGCATTCCAACAGAGCCTTGTTATCGCATCTCGCCCATCTCCGTGCTGTTCCTGTTCCTGTTCTTGTTCTTGTTCCAGTAGCCCATTTGTCATCAAGTTGCTCTGGTTCCCCAACGCCTGATGCAGACCTTGTTTGGCCGGTCGCCGTCTGATCCGGCTTCTCATAGCAATTATTGTCTCTCATCATTTTTATGAGGTAGGCAGTAGCGCAAAGGGTCTTGTCTAAGGACCCTAAGGAACTAGATAGCGCCCCGAAAGGGGGATTAGAACCTGGGTCCCCCGTGTGAAAAGTCCTGTCCTAGGACACGGACACACAGACACACACACACACACCATAAATGTACATGTATACATTATAATATTTTATTTTTATAAAATATTTTTATTAATAATTTATTTGATTGGGACAGTGCATGTTGCTGAACATACATGAGACACAACCACATGAATGTAAACATGCCAGACAGGCCTGGACCCCTTAAATGCAGTGACAGTAAGTAAGACAAAGCAGGATGGTTTGAGTCCCTGTTTGTATTTGACACGGTGATGAACAGTGGTCGGCTATAATCAGAGCTTTACAAACTGAAACAACCAGACTAAAAACACTGTTTCACTTTCATGTTCTTTTAATTACTGTCTTTTTACCGTCTCAAAATCAAACAGCTCATAAATTAAAGGGAATTCAATGTAACTTTGTGCTATACTTGCTAATTTTGTGGTGCTAACAATTCATTCCCTGTGCATGTTCCACGAAAACTTGATTAAACCAAAAATAAGACATTCTACAGTTATGATGGCTGTGGAAACCTGCCCAGTCATAATCTACCTTATTAAATGGAATATACTTACCTAAATGTATGATGTGTTTAAAATCCATAAACCCTGGTGCAGTGTTGTCCACTCTCATTAACAGAGAATGGCGCCATGATGTGATTTGCAATTTCATTATCTACTATTGCACATGTGCACAAACGGCCATACCAAAGTTGTTAACAAGTTCAGAAAACTTGCAGAGCTTGCAATGAGAGGAAACTTTAGGGAACACCAAGTAAGTAGAAACTAATGTTGGTATCATTGTAAAGGTTAATTGCTTTTGCACGTTATGACAGCAATTGTATTTTACAGTGTACTTTGTTTGGTATGTTTATATTTTTGCAGTATTTTCCTTTCTTCTCTGAGCTGTGATTGGCCGAGAGCCACAGACTCAATGAAATAAACACAGTGAGAAACAGACAGAGGACAGTCGGTTTATAAAACATTCACCTCACTGTGTTTTTCATAAAGACCTTGCTCTGTAACAATCTAAAGAGAAATAAAACCACTTGTTCCTTTGGTTCAGATCCACTCTTGTTGAAATTCATACATTTATTTTGTTCACTAACCGTTACATTTTATTAAACCATTTGTGAAAAGCTCCTAACCTCTTCAGATGAAATAAAACCTCCACTTTAAAAGAGGTAAAGTGAGAGAACTGACCTCAGAGTCTCCAGTCGACAGTTTGGACTCTGTAGTCCATCACACAAGACTCTCATTTCTGAGTTCACCTCTGAGTTCCAGCTCAGGTCTAAGAGTCTCAGGTGAGAGGGACTGGACTTCAGAGCCGACGCCACGACTTCAAGGTGAACATTTGAGAGTCCACAACCAAAAAGTCTGTAAAAATAGAATAAATATTGTGAATAATACACAATGTGTTTATTAAATGAAGGTTAAAAAGTTTGGAGACAATTAAAATATAAATAATATGACACAGATTTACAAAAATATTTCCATCAGGACTTACACAGCCTTTCTGCAGTTCCTCACGGCCGGGATCAGTCTCAGTCGTCCTTCAGCTGATGTTTTGTACCTGTTGAGGTTCAGCTCTTCCAGGACCTCCTCTGACCTCTGCAGCATGTAGGCCAGAGCTGAACACTGGATCTCAGAGAGCTTCTGATATCTGTTCTCTGACTTCAGGAAGTCCTGGATCTGCTGATGGACCGAGCAGTCGTTTAACTCTGTCAGACAGTGGAAGATGTTGATGCTTCTGTCAGGAGAGATTCTGCCTGTGTTCATCTTCTTCAGGTTGTAGATGACTCTTTCTCTCGTCTTTAAGTCGATCTGTGTTGGACCCAGCAGAGCTCCCAGAAGCCTCTGGTTGGACTCCAGAGAGAGGCCGTGAAGGAAGCGCACAAACAGGTCCAGGTGACCGTTTGGACTTTGGAGGGACTCCTTCATGGCGTCTCTGAGGAAGATGTCTAGTGTTGAGTTATGTCTCCACTCTCTCAGAAACATCTTCAGTTCCTCTGTGTGTTCGTTGTTAAAGCAGTGATGAAGGTAAAGCGCAGCCAGAAACTCCTGGACGCTCAGATGAACGAAGCAGTAGACTGATTTGTTGAAGATGACCTTCTCTTGTTTGAAGATCTCTGTACAAAGTCCTGAGTAGACCGAGGCCTCGGTCAGGTCCAGACCCACCTTCTGCAGGTCTTCTTGGTAAAACATGATGTTTCCTTTCTGCAGATGTTCAAAGGCCAGCCTCCCCAGCTTCAGAAGGACCTCACAGTCGGCCTGTGTCAGCTGTAGATCAGTGGAATGTTGGTACTTGAGCCTCTTCCTGTGAGTCTGCACCAGCAGGAAGTGTGCGTACATGTCGGTCAGGGTCTGGGGCAGTGGTCCTCTCTGCTCGGTTCCCAACATGTGCTCCAGGACTGTGGCTGTGATCCAGCAGAAGACTGGGATCTGGCACATGATGTGGAGGCTCCTGGACGTCCTGATGTGGGAGAGGACTCTGTCACACAGCTCTTCATCTGTGAACCTCTTCCTGAAGTACTCCTCCTTCTGGGCCTCAGTGAAGCCCCTGACCTCTGTGACCCTGTCCACACACCTCGCAGGGATCTGATTGGCTGCTGCTGGTCGGGAGGTGATCCATATAAGGGCAGAAGGAAGCAGTGTTCCTCTGACAAAAAAATATATATATATATATATATATTTTTTTTTTTTTAAACAAAAACTCAAAACTTATTTACTAAATTGAATATAGTTTATTTCTAAACAGGAAAGATGTACAGGTGCATTAATTCAAAAGAATAGACAATAAACTAATAACAGTTTACAGTTCAGTTCTTAATTTTAACAATAAGTAAATAATTTTAGTTTTACTTCATCAATAATAGCCACTAAATTATAAAGGTACGTTATTAGTTCATTAAAATACATAGTTAATAGCCATTAGAAGATACATAAGAAGCAAAAATCATAACAGTGATTCCAACTAAGAGTTTACAAATTCTAATACATTAACATATTTTGTAAAGGATATACACATTACTACAATTCATCAAGAGTTTATGGAAGCCCAGAGTCCGGCCCACGTTAAGAACAGACAGGATATTACAGTATTTACAGTGAGCACTTGGCTCTTTGGAGACAGTTTTAAGATCTGGAGAGGTTAAAGGTTCAGTAGGAAGTAGTCCACTTTTGAATGGCTTTGTTTTACCTGTTATACCTACTACACTGCCATCTAGTGGTTGTTCTTTAACCTCGTCTCTGTTGTCATATGAATAAAATCCGTAAGGGCTGGTGTGGATGGACTTTAGAAAAGGAATTGATCAAACTTAAGCAGAGCATATTTATTCAGTATGCAACGATGATACTGATGTGTTTTTAATCAAAGATTTGGACAGCTCTTTTAAATAAAGAGGCCTTAAAAGTGTTTTATTTGCTGGTAAGCAGCTGGACATACAGCAAATAAAACAC